>CAUDMG010000438.1:702500-790000 GCA_958450375.1 Homarus gammarus | reverse complement strand
TCGCTGAATCTACGACACAGTTGACAGCCAAAATGACTCCTCAGTATTGATACCCTACCCATAAACGGTGCGGGGAGGGGGGGGGGGGGTATTACCCGTAGTTATTGTACGGAAAAGTCACTTGAGTATACCTGTGCAAGATGTCTCTCTCTCTCTCTCTCTCTCTCTCTCTCTCTCTCTCTCTCTCTCTCTCTCTCTCTCTCTCTGTCTGATAAACAAAAATTTCGTTCGTGTGATTTTACTGATATAAGTATCATATAGTCCAGTATAATCAGTATGATAACTCAGTGTATGACAGTGTAATAAACTTAGCGAATGACAGTGTAATAGACTTAGCGTATGACAGTGTAATAGACTTAATATATGACAGTGTAATAGACTTAGTGTATGACAGTGTAATAGACTTAGCGTATGACAGTGTAAATGACAGTGTAATCGACTTAGTGTATGACAGTGTAATAGACTTAATGTATGACAGTGTAATAGACTCAGTGTATGACAGTGTAATAGACTTAGCGTATGACAGTGTAATAGACTTAGTGTATGACAGTGTAATAGACTTAGTGTATGACAGTGTAATAGACTTAGTGTATGACAGTGTAATAGACCCAGTGTATGACAGTGAAATAGATCCAGTGTATGACAGTGTAATAGACCCAGTGTATGACAGTGTAACAGACTTAGTGTATGACAATGTAATAGTCTCAATGTATGACAGTGTAATAGACCCAGTGTATGTCAGTGTAATAGACCCAGTGTATGACAGTGTAATAGACCCAGTGTATGACAGTGTAATAAACCCAGTGTCTGACAGTGTAGTAGGCCCAGTGTATGACAGTGTAATAGACCCAGTGTATGACAGTGTAATAGACCCAGTGTATGACAGTGTAATAGACCCAGTGTATGACAGTGTAATAGACCCAGTGTATGAGAGTGTAATTGACCCAGTGTATGACAGTGTAATAGACCCAGTGTATGACAGTGTAATAGACTTATTATATGACAATGTAATAGACCCAGTGTATAACAGTGTAATAAACTTAGTGTATGACAGTGTAATAGACTCAGTGTATGACAGTGTATGACAGTGTAATAGACCCAGTGTATGACAGTGTAATAAACTTAGTGTATGACAGTGTAATAGACTCAGTGTATGACAGTGTATGACAGTGTAATAGACCCAGTGTCTGACAGTGTATGACAGTGTATGACAGTGTAATAAACCCAGTGTATGACAGTGTAATAGACTTAGTGTATGACAGTGTAATAGTCTTAGTGTATGACAGTGTTTGACAGTGTAATAGACCCAGTGTCTGACAGTGTAATAGACTTAGTGTATGACAGTGTAATAGTCTTAGTGTATGACAGTGTTCTAGACTTAGTGCATGACAGTGTAATAGACTTAGTGTATGACAGTGTAATAGACTTAGTGTATGACAGTGTTCTAGACTTAGTGCATGACAGTGTAATAGACTTAGTGTATGACAGAGTAATAGACTCAGTGTCTGACAGTGTAATAGACTTAGTGTATGACAGTGTAATAGACTTAGTGTATGACAGTGTAATAGACCCAGTGTATAACAGTGTAATAGACTTAGTGTATGACAGTGTAATAGAGCCAGTGTATAACAGTGAAATAGACCCAGTGTATGACAGTGTAATAGACCCAGTGTATGACAGTGTAATAGACTTAGTGTATGACAATGTAATAGTCTCAATGTAAGACAGTGTAATAGACCCAGTGTATGACAGTGTAATAGACTCAGTGTATGACAGTGTAATAAACCCAGTGTATGACAGTGTAATAGACTCAGTGTATGACAGTGTAATAAACCCAGTGTATGACAGTGTAATAGACTCAGTGTATGACAGTGTAATAAACTCAGTGTATGTCAGTGTAATAGACCCAGTGTATGACAGTGTAATAGACTCAGTGTATGATGGTGTAATAGACCCAGTGTATGACAGTGTAATAGACCCAGTGTATGACAGTGTAGTAGACCCAGTGTATGACAGTGTAATAGACTCAGTGTATGACAGTGTAATAAACCCAGTGTATGTCAGTGTAATAGACCCAGTGTATGACAGTGTAATAGACTCAGTGTATGACAGTGTAATAGACCCAGTGTATGACAGTGTAATAGACCCAGTGTATGACAGTGTAATAAACTCAGTGTATGACAGTGTAGTAGGCCCAGTGTATGACAGTGTAATAGACCCAGTGTATGACAGTGTAATAAACTCAGTGTATGACAGTGCAATAGACCCAGTGTATAACAGTGTAGTAGGCCCAGTGTATGTCAGTGTAATAGACCCATTGTATGACAGTGTAATAGACCCAGTGTATGACAGTGTAGTAGACCCAGTGTATGACAGTGTAATAGACTTATTATATGACAATGTAATAAACTTAGTGTATGACAGTGTAATAGACTCAGTGTATGACAGTGTATGACAGTGTAATAGACCCAGTGTCTGACAGTGTATGACAGTGTAATAAACCCAGTGTATGACAGTGTAATAGACCCAGTGTCTGACAGTGTATGACAGTGTATGACAGTGTAATAGACCCAGTGTTTGACAGTGTAATAGACCCAGTGTCTGACAGTGTAATAGACTTAGTGTATGACAGTGTAATAGACTTAGTGTATGACAGTGTTCTAGACTTAGTGCATGACAGTGTAATAGACTTAGTGTATGACAGTGTAATAGACTTAGTGTATGACAGTGTAATAGACTTAGTGTATGACACTCTAATATACCCAGTGTATGACAGTGTAATAGACCCAGTGTATGACAGTGTAATAGACTTTAGTGTATGACAGAGTAATAGACTCAGTGTCTGACAGTGTAATAGACTTAGTGTATGACAGTGTAATAGACTTAGTGTATGACAGTGTAATAGACCCAGTGTATGACAGTGTAATAGACTTAGTGTATGGCAGTGTAATAGACTTATTGTATGACAATGTAATAGACTTAGTGTATGACAGTGTAATAGACTTAGTGTATGACAGTGTAATAGACCCAGTGTATGACAGTGTAATAGACTTAGTGTATGACAGTGTAATAGACCCAGTGTATAACAGTGTAATAGACTTAGTGTATGACAGTGTAATGGACCCAGTGTATGACAGTGTAATAGACTTAGTGTATGACAGTGTAATAGACCCAGTGTATGACAGTGTAATAGTCCCAGTGTATGACAGTGTAATAGACCCAGTGTATGACAGTGTAATAGACCCAGTGTATGACATTGTAATAAATTTAGTGGATGACAGTGTAATAGACCCAGTGTATGACAGGGTAATAGACTCAGTGTATGAGTGTAATAGACCCAGTGTATGACAGTGTAATAGACTCAGTGTATGAGTGTAATAGACCCAGTGTATGACAGGGTAATAGACTCAGTGTATGAGTGTAATAGACCCAGTGTATGACAGTGTAATAGACCCAGTGTATGACATTGTAATAGATTTAGTGGATGACAGTGTAATAGACCCAGTGTATGACAGGGTAATAGACTCAGTGTATGAGTGTAATAGACTCCATGTATGAATCAGTACACAACAGCGTCACACACACAGGGTAGCCAGAAGCCATATACTACACAACACAACAATGTGATCACGGGAATATTTTGATATATATAACAATATTAATAGTGAAATATAACAGTGTGTTTTGTTTATGATACAGGGACAGTGATTAATGTTTCCTATATATTTTCAATCCATATTCGGTCGCGTTTACCCAACATCCTGGAGCCTAACCTAACCTAACCTAACGTAACCTAACCTAACCTAAGATACTACATATGTGCAGTCCCGACCAAGAGTCTTGTGCCAGGCTGTTTTGCCAACCTGGCTATGTGGCAACGTCAGAGACATGCACGCACGAACACGCATGGTGGAACTGCAGGGCCCATAGTTTAAGCGTCGCTCTGTCATTTAAAGGATGCGTTTCATGCCTAGATTACCATGGTGCCAGCACTGTCAGGAACAAACCAATGAATACCATTAATAATTATTTCGACCTAAATTGAATGATGAGAACCAACGTATTTGCGAGCACAGACGAAATGCTTCCCCACACACTCGCCGTGCTACACTGTCCGCTATACTGTACACCTTGATCATGGAAACAATATATGCTATGGCGTGTCTATGTACAGTCGGGGTCAAAAGTCTTGAACACTTAGCAATATCTGGCATCTACTTCTGAGTTATACATATATGAAAAGGGATATACTAATAACACTACTTGTCATCACATATTATGCCTGAACCACACAATGGGATAAAACTCTCCTTAATACCAAATTAATACCAAAGATCTTCGGGTACTTACATACCAAATACTGTCAAGTGTTCAAGACTTTTGACCCCGACTGTACATATCCTCTTTGAACTACACCATGTGTCGATGATATGAGTTGTCTTATGTGAGTGCCAGGAGGACAGGTGTAAAAAACGCTGCATAAAGAGCCACATTTGAGATATTAACTTTAAATATTACAGGGTTCTATGTGTTATGCCGAGGCATAATTTGGTATCATAATGTTTATAAAGTAGGTGTGTGGTTTTTTGTCTATTCGAAGCAGCAGTTATTTTGGCAAGTTGAGGGAGATTTTTTGAAAATTTTCATGTATTACCTATGTAAGAATATTCTGGAATGTATTGCATCATTTTTGTTATGATTTACTTCTAATTGTAAGACTCAATCAGAGTAGAACATTGTAGGCGTCTCTGGGTAGTGCTAGGATGTTCTAGAAGCGTCGATGATGTATATAAGTAGCAGCGCACAGCCAAGTTAGTTAGTCGATCGTTTCTGCTCAAATTGTGAAGTACAAGCTAAGTAGGACAACTAAAGAAATTGTTGTGCAAGTATTGTGGAAGCGTTGTAAGTAATATAAAGTTAAAAGACTAAGGAATTCTACAATGGTAGTGTGCTGACTGTATACATATTCAAAGTGAGAAGCCTAGTTGTGAAGACGGACTCTGAACAGTATAGTGAAGAAGTGATAATTAAAAAGGACAACAGTTCACAAATGTTCTTCTGTGATCTCGTGGATATCTACCTGCCTGTTGTTTGTCTGTTCACTGATACCGATCGTCGGGAAATTACCGGATAATGGCGGGAAAGCCAGTGGTAATTCAACGACACTTGAGATATCTACTGCTTCTGTACATACGACCCTAGCTGCTGATAACCAGTGGTGGAAGCTGGGTAAGCGGTGAAAGAGGGAGTCGTAACATATGGTAATGTGAAAGAGAACATACATGCGACTACTACTACTGCTTTGGTTTCACTCGGAATCGAATATGACGTTCATCCAGCTATGAGACAATGATATGAGTTATTAAGGATGTCACCATCGTTGGTGAGCTCTGAGGTAACTAGAGAGACCAATACGGGACCGGCATGGTCGTCCACAGATGTGGCACGTGTGGAGGGCTACATCTAGTGGGGCAGGGGCGGCGGCAGTGTCTTTCCGGCGTTGGCGCTTGTCTGCCTCGGTATGCAGTCGGGCTAATTCGAAATTATCCACACCTTGTGTGGTGCTCCTCCAAGCATTACTGTGTGGAGTAATCGTCTCCCAGGTGAGGGGTCGATTTGGGACTTTTTCAGTGTGCATTCTCATCTGTGTACGTGCTCAGGATCGCTTGTAGGTCGTGTTCAGTGTGAGCGACAAAGGTGAGGTCATCGGCATACTGATGTTCCTTTATGGAAGTTGCTAACACCTTTGTTCCTGCCTGGAGTCGTCTTATGTTGAAAAGTCCCGTCATTAGCGCTACTCGATGTCCACCCCGCCGGCTAAATTGGCACTGGCATGAGTAAGGAAGGCAGCCAAGAAAATGGAAAAGAGAGTTGGTGCCAGTACACACCCTTGTTTAACCCCCGTTAGGATGGGGAAGAACTCAGACTGGGTGCCGTTGTGCAGGACACTGCCGTTCATGCCATTGTGGAGTTGCCTCACAATGGCGATGAATTTTGGTAGGCAGCCAAAACGGCCGAGGGTCCACCAGAGGGTTCCCTGTTGACTGAGTCAAAGGCCTTGGTTAAGTCGATGAAAGCCATGTACAGTTCATGACGCTGTTCTCTGCACTTTTCCTGTATCTGGTAGGCAGCAAAGATCATGTCATTGGTGCCATGTGATGGTCTAAAGCCACATTGAGATTCTGGGAGGAAGTTTTCCGTTTCAGGAAGAACTCTGTTTAGGAGGAATCGAGTGATAATCTTGCCAGCTAGGGACAACAGCAAGATCCCTCGGTAATTGCCGCAGTTTGACCGGTCTCCCTTGTTCTTATAAATATTGACGATGGAGGCGTCTTTAAGAGCCTGGAGGATTTCCTCCTTTTCACATATATTCTCTAGAAGAAAGTGGAGACAGCTGGTAAGCAGAGGTCCTGCAGGACATCCACATCGGTGTTTCAGTTGAGCAGTGAATGGTAGTGCTCTTTCCGGCACTGAAGGATGCCTTCTTCATCTTTAATTAGGGAGTCGCCGTCGAATGAGCGGAGGTGGGCTGCGCCACAAGTGATTGGCCCATAAAATGTTTTAGTGGAATTAAAAAATTTGCGCATCTTTTGTTGATCTGCAAGTTTTTTACATTTCACATGCTTTATATTCAGACCAATAGTTCTTTAGATTGCGAAGTTCGTGCTGTGGGTTGTTCTGCCAATCAGTTAAAGCAGCACGTTTATTTTTAACTAGTACATTGATTTCCAAGTCATTTTCATCAAACCAGTCATGGCCGAGGGTACTCTCTGCAGGTTTTTGTCATGACAGTGTCGAGAATACCCCATTCGGTACTGGAATTTGGGTTGTTTGTTGTCGGGTTGATTACCAGCCCATGTTCGAGCTGCTCTCTGAAAGCATGTGATACCGCTGGATCCGCCAGACGCTTAGTGTTAAAACCTCTTTTGGAGGCTTGCTCCCTTCGCCGTTTTGGGGTGACGTGAAGTGAGAGCTTAGCTCTGACGAGCAGATAATCAGTGTCACAGTGGTATAAGCCACGCATGGCTCCAGTGATAAGGACATCTCGGGGATCTCTTTCACTGACAATGATGTAGTCAATGAGATGCCAGTGTTTGTATCGTGGGTGTTGCCACGGACCCTTGAACTTGTCGGCCTGCCTAAACAAGGTATTGGTAAGAGTGAGGTTGTGTGCAGCACACTTGCTGAGGAGGAATATTAGGCCGTTGGGAGTACACTTGCCCAGTTCATTTCTCCGTATATTTCCCTGCCAAATGTCAGCATCTCTACCACCTCTGGCATTGAAGTCACCAAGGAACACGACTTTATCTTCTTTGGGGGTAGAGGTTAGCACTCTGTCGAGGTCGGCATCTAAGGCCTCCTTGATGTCATCCTCTGTATCCAGTGTTGGGGCGTTTGCACTGAAGAAGGCATGGCGTGAGTGATTCAGTGGGACTCTGAGCGTCATGAGACCCTCGTTGATCCCAATAGGCATTTCAGTTAGCCTATGTAGGTATGCATTGGCGGATGGCAAAGCCAACTCCTTAAATATGGATGCCCAGAAATCCAGGTCATCTCCCACATACTGCTCAGGGAACCGTAGTCCTACAACCTGGTGCTGTTCTTCTAGCCTTTCCTTAACAGCAGAGACCCTGTGGTGGCTCCCAATTCCACGGAGTCGTTGCCTAACCGTCCCAACCGAGAAACTCCAAGTGTAGTCGCCAATGTCTGCCACAATCATAGCGTCGTCTGCTGCTCTGATCAATCTTAGTCGTCCCAATCTGGGAATATCTGTTAAATTACCAAACTCTTCAAACCGCTGTAATCAACACCGCACTTTCGATCTTGAGACTCCCATCGGCCTTGCTATCTCGTTGATACTTAACCCAGCGTTACGCATGCCGATGATTTGCTCTCTGGGATATATCGTGGTGTTGGTCTCCCATGGTTGCACTTGGTGGAATGATTGAACGGTTGCTGTATGACCACGTCATAACCTCGGATAAGTTAAAGGTTATGATGAATGGCATTAATTTTGCCTAGAATCATCATTTCCATATTACAATAAACTATCATGTACAATGAGACTGGCATCATTAATAACTCCAATAAGAGAGAGATAATATACCCACCAGTCTCTTTACTGTGAATATAGTGTTTTATATAATATCTGTCCTCCCGGCACTCACATAAGAGAAATATTATCATTGGTGTAGTTTAAAGTGGAGGGGCACATAGACATACTCTAAAATGGACTGTTCCCATAAGTCGGGTGTCTAGCTGACACACTGTGTGTTTGTAACATATAATTAATTTATTTCTCCTGAGACATAGCATTTTATATTCCTATCATCATAGTTATGTAATATGACATGAAACAATAAGAGTTCACCACAAACATTTCATGTCCTTTCTTTATGCACGGCAGCACGGTTGTATTACATTAAAACTCCAAAGTATGGTGTGGTAGACATGAGTGATCAAGGCATTGTGTTTTAGCTTCTGTCTGACAGTGGCCAATATCACTGATAATGTTATGTTAAAAGTCAAACAGAATAAAATACACTCTACCATTGATCATCGGTAAATTGGGTAGTTCATAGAGGATATGCACATAGAGTCGCCATATAATGGATTGTTCACATAACAGGGCTTCTGGCACATGCCAGGTGTGTACATTAGGGTGTGTCAATTTAGGGGGTGAACTGGCTAAATTGAAAATCGAGTAATTTGGTAGCAATTTATTGTAGTCTTTAAGCATGCAAAACAATATTCTGGCATAAATTCTTTTTTTATAATAAGTCCTACCTACATCAAATGGATTTTTAAATGTACATATTTGTGAATTTATAACATAACCAGCGTTTGCACACATGTTACTGTTTCAAGTTTCAAATTATTATATTTTATTATCCGTAGTCTATTTGAAAGTAACCAATGCCTTCATACTCTCTTTGCTTTGGTTTCTTGTCATCAGTAGTCTGCTTGCTATTTGTGCTTTGATGTAACCTTCTCGCCTCTCGTGGCTGTAAACATGGCCCGCTGCTTCTGTGACCATTTTCACACATCTCTCCACACTTTGAGTGTGGGAAGGCCACTTCGGCACCTGCATTGGAGTCTCTTTAAGGTTTCTCAATTCTTGGCTAGTTAGACTTGTTGTCAATGGTGGCTCTAAGACTTCCAAACTCAAGTCAACCAATTCTGACAATTTGGTGGCATTGACGTTTATTGGGGGAACTTTTCTTGAATGAAACGAACAGTCTCCCAACTGGTCGTCATCTATTAGCGTTCCTCTAATCTTTAGAATGACTTCTACAGCCTCGGTTCGGAGATTGGTACATTGACTGCAAAGCATTGCTTGCAAAACTGCTTCTCATCGAGCATACCAAGCGGACCTTCTTGCCACAGGTAACACGATGTCCCTCACTACCTTCCTCTGTGTTCTTACTAGCTGCAATTGAAACAAAAGGTGATTGGGCCCATCCACCCACATAGGATTAAGTTTCACACTAAACCACTGGGGAAGATAAACTCCAATAATAAATTCAACAATTAACCTCAAATTCTTCAGCACTTTGCCCTTCAATTCGTGTTTGGAAATCCAAATCCTGCAGAAACGAAGAGCTGTAGTTAACCAACGGCTGTGACTGACAGGTCCAATCTCCAAGAGAGCCAATGACTGAGGCACTTCTCCTGATCTTATTGCTTGGGCAATACGATAAGCATAGGATTGATCTGTGCTGAGATCTTTGATGACTCCTTCAGACAACGCCGGAAGGGGAGGGCCAACTTCGACCTTTGGAAAGGTTGTATTTATTTCTAGTTGTGTTGCTTCATCCAGCATGATGCCAAGGGGACCTGGCCACTTGTTGTTGCTCTTTGTAGGACCATCAAGTTCCTGGATGAGATGACGAAGAGGTAGCTCGCCTGTATGTAAATCACATACAATCCAAACAAGTCTTCTTCCTAGTTTTTTCTCTAAATGCGTCATTACACCCCCTGCCATCCGGTGTTCACTGCAGTTGAATCTCCACCAACAGCCTGCAGTGAACTGCCAAGTCCTCTCTCCTGAACCCAACATAAAATATGATCAGCAATGACCTCTGCATGTTTCTTCCCTTCTACTTCAGTTTCGGGAGCAAAGTGAAACAAAAACCGACCACCAGGCTCAGAGCAGACAGAGTAGTGTTCTTCTTTGATGAGACCTGGAAATTTCTGTTCACTCCCTCTACTTCTAGCAAAACTTTTGTGTCATCTATTCTTCCATCAAACAAAAGACAGGAGAGCCCTCCCTCGCTTAAATCTTTTTCATGCTGATCAGATATTTCCTTCATTATTTTTTCTTGTGCTCTTCTAATTTTATTATGATCTATCACCAAAGATACATCCTCTCGGCTGATGAGGCCTGCATCTATCCAAGCGGCAGTTGCAATTTCTGCAGCCTCACGAAGTCCAGCATGGTGGCGAATACTAGCTAAAGCAATGTTTGAAATATTTCTTGTGTTGTATTTCATTTTCTTTGGTAAAGGTTCAGATGGCTCTTTGGAACTATCATCTGATGTTGCTTCCTGTTCATCAGAAAAACTATCAAAGAAGTGATAAACATCTTGACACAGCTCTTCCTCTCTTTGGATGGCTTCTTCACTCTTCATTTTCTTCTTTTGTTCCCTCTCTCGGATTTGTTCTCTCTTCTTGGCATTAGCAATCTGCTTCTTTGTTTCTGAATAATCTATTGAACCCATTTGCATACTTCCTTGGCCTTCTGCCTTTGTCCTCTGTGCCTTTATAAATTCAAGCTCTAAAACAGGGATCTTCTTTTCACGAGGACAACCACAATCAATGTGGGAATTATTTTCTCTCTTACCTGAGTGAGAACAGTTGGATTCAGAACATAATTGTATGGAGCACTTGCAGGTCAAAATGTCAAACAGAGTATCAAGTGTGTGCAGAAATTCATTTTTCCTGGCCAAGTTTCCTTTACCAAGTGATGTTTCAACTGCTTTGTGCCATAATTTCGTTAGTTTTAGCTCAATAGTTCGACACTGATTAATCACAGGTGGTTTGAATAGTGCATTAGCTTTTGTCCATTGATGCAGAAGAGGGACTATCATGTCATTTATGAGTTCTTTATCTGTATAGTTCCTTCTGTCCTTTGCATTTTTTTCTCGAAGGAGTAACCCTAATCTTAGCATGTCTCTCACTGTTGGAAGTTCTGATACAGGAAGCTCCTTCCCTTTACCAACTAGCAGGCTCAAGTGGGTTGTTAACTGACTTCTTGTCTTCAATTTTGACATCCTCACACTATCTGACAAATAGAAAAATATTTCAATGTTTCATAATTCAATTGTTGTTTCAAAAAATATCAATTTGTTTATCAAAAATGCTGTAACAGAAATAACATAATAATTTCTTAGAACATAATGTTTTATACAATGATATAAGTAACTGCGACAATCAATATGCCCTACTTACAATAATTAAAATGTAGAATTCGTCTGGTAGAGTAGGTGCAAGTGCAATGAGAGCAAACCACCGTCTATGATATCTAGAAGGAGAGTGAGCCGGGCACCTTATCCTCACGCTTGGTACAAGTCAAAACAAGAATTAAACTGTCCCACACGGAGAGCCTGTTCATGTTCATGTTCTGACATGCATATTGTACACAAGCTATAGAACCATAAAATACTCCATAATCCATATGCTTACATGAGATTAGTTAATATCAAGTGAATAATTCTAATCAAGTCTCATTAATTTGTTGAAATACTGATATTTGAAACTTTAAGGTATAATTGATGTAGGTGAGGGTTATTTCAATTCATTTTTGTTTGCTAATCTCAAGTTTAGACATAAAGAGGCACAATATTTTGACTACCAAATTTGATTTTTAACATGTTGACAAAATTGACACACCCTAGTGTCCATGCGTGCGTGTCTCTGACGATGTCACATAACCTGGTTAACCAAAACTGCTTGGCACAGTACTCTAGGCCGGGACTGTACATTTAATCAGTTCTTGGTGCTTAAAACTTCGACCTTTTCATCTTACAGAGAAAGTGTCAGAGGGGGAGGGCCACGAGACCATCACCGTGCAACCTTGGACCTCCCGTGTGCCCAAGATGACCCAGCCTGACCTCGACTATATTGGTGAGTACACTATGGTGACCTCTGTACCTGTAGTTACATCCCTTATACTGTATAATATTCTAGCATATATTGTTATGTACAACCCACTGTAGGTGTTGTAGATACCCAGGTGGCTGCCAGACGTACGATACCATAACAACACAAGCCCCTCCCCTCCCTAACCCTACCCCTCCTCCCTACCCCTCTTCCTCCCTCTCCCTCTTCCTCCCTCTCCTCCCTTCCCCTCCCTACCCCGCTCCCTCCCTCCCCTCCCCTCCTCTCTCCCTCCCTCCCCTCCCACCCTTCTCCTCCACCCCCTCCCCCGCCCTTCCACACAGCATTTTTTCAGATCGACAATTAAATATTCAAATGGTATTCTGATGATAATGAACTTGTCTGGTGAACATGATGGCATTGACGTTTTTTTTTTTTTTTTACTGTCAAAACTTATTTTTTAGAAAGGTCGCTCATCTCCTCAGCCTTACAAATATATTCAGTAAGTCTAAATGTATATATATGTAGAATGCGTTGAATAATGTATTGGATTTAGACTCGGTTTTAAAAAAAAAGACGTTCGTGACGTTTATTTGAACGGTTTTTAATTCATTTTAGGATTATTAAATGGATAGGTATCGTTCGCTGGGGGGAGGGGGGGGGAGTGAGGGGAGGGGGGAGTAAAGTGAAGGGGGGGGGGAAGGGAAGTGAGGTGGAGGGAGAAGTGGAAAGAGAAGAAGGGGAGGAGAAGGGGCAAGTCAAGAGAGGGGGTTAAGTGAAGGGGAGGGGAATAATATGCAAAAGCGCAGTTCATAATGGTGCCTCACGGACGTGGTTTGTCCTTTCTGTGTACGTGATGACACTCTCTCTCTCTCTCTCTCTCTCTCTCTCTCTCTCTCTCTCTCTCTCTCTCTCTCTCCTATACAACAAAACAAAAAGAAAGAGAGATAAACAGATCGAGAAACATATACAGTAAACACTTACGCAACAGACAGAAAAACAAGTACACAGACGATACAGAGACACAAAAACAAAAGGACAGACACACAGACACACCTGTACGTGAAATATTTAGAAACCCCAAAATGTGCAGGTTCACACACACACACTCACACACACACACACACACACACACACACACACTGACTGACATTAACCCTACGTGACTGGACTATTAATTGACTTTCCACCTGACTAACTGCTTGACGCCGCCGCATGATAATTATGACAAGTGATTATTTAAGAGTCCATTGGCGGAGTGGTCGACAGCCTCGCCTGCACCAGCTGAGCAAACAGTGTGTGTGTGTGTGTGTGTGTGTGTGTGTTTTATTTGTTTTTCATTGGTATTTTTTGTGCTTCCGCTTATTAAGTTATGAAATACATACATACATACATACATACATACAGTATACATACATACATACATACATATACATACAGTAGACATACATACATACATACATACATACACATACAGTATACATACAGTAGACATACATACATACATACATACAAACATACAAGAATCACACAGACCCGAATACTATGGTAAGTTAATAATCAATATAAAAAATAAGATTTCCTCTTTGATACTACCGACGAACCTTTGTTGAGATGCCTAGAAATTGTGTTTTTCTGGTATTAAGGTTTAGAGAACTTATCTAGTGAAGGTATGGAGTCTTGGTGCAGTTTCCACGCCATTTTGAAAACAATCTTTATGTCGTTAATGAAGAGAGTATGTTAGAGTTTCACTTCGCTAATTTAGGGTAAAATTTGACGTAGGAACCTTTGAGAATTTAACCTCAGAATGGTAAGTGATCGTCAGAATGTAAACAAATTGGACGTGGTTGTATTTATTTTTTTAATTTCTCTTTAAAATTAATTATTTCATCCACAGATTAAAATTTACCTAAGATTTTCTTTTTAAATAATTTCCCACCGATTTACTGTTTAAATAATTCAACTTTGTAAAATAAAGTTGTTAGGACAAATGATAATTTTATTTTGACATAAACCTCGTATAGAGACAAGCCAATATCTCGCTGATTTAATATTTAACTAATTCACTTTGTAGTAAAAAAAAGAGTGATCTAAAATACATAAAAACTCGAAGTTATTAATTTGACTCGAATGGACATTTAAAGTTAAATAATTATCGAAAGATCTTTTACATTTTTTTTATAAAAGGTAATTAATTCTTTAATTAATTTACACACTTCATTTTGCATAATTTTAATCACTTGTATTGTGTTAACTTTCTTTAGCCTTGTAAACTGTCTTAATAATTTGTTTGGTTAGGTTACCATGAGGTGAGCTTAGGTTAAGTTTTTCCTAAATAACCTCCACCAGTTCCAGTAATCCGGCTACATATTTCACTAATCTCTGGCCAATGGATGACATCACAATGACCTGACCGCAACACTTGTCTGACCTCTGTCGCGGTTTAATAGTCGCTCGAGAGAAGTAGTGACAGAAGTTAGGTGAGAGACAGATGTTTAAACTGTCTTATCTAACAGACAGAGACAGTTATTTAACAGCATTATTTAACAAAGACAGATATTTAACAGAGACAGATATTTAAAAGACAGTCATTTAATAGCATTATTTAACAGTTATTTAACAGCATTATTTAACAGACAGATATTTAACAGACAGATATTTAACAGCATTATTTAACAGACAGATATATAACAGAGACATTATTTAACAGCATTATTTAACAGATATTTAACAAACAGTTATTTAACAGCATTATTTAACAAACAGATATTTAATAGCATTCTTTAACAGAGACATTTATTTAACAGAGGCAGTTATTTACCAGCATTATCTAACAGACAAATACAGATATTTAACAGTGTTATTTAACAGACAGATATTTAACAGAGACAGTTATTTAACAGCATTATTTAACAGACAGATATTTAACAGAGACAGTTATTTAACAGCATTATTAACAGACAGATATTTAACAGAGACAGTTATTTAACAGCATTATTTAACAGACAGTTATTTATCAGCATTATTTAACAGAGAAAAATATTTAACAGATAGCTATTTAACAGACAGATATTTAACAGCAGTATTTAACAGACAGTTATTTAAGAGATACATTTATTTAACAGAGACAGTTATTTAACAGCATTATTTAACAGACAGATATTTAACAAACAGTTACTAAACAGAGACATTTATTTAACAGACAGATATTTAACAGCATTATTTAACAGACAGACAGACAGACACATGTTTACACTCTCCCCTGCACATAATCTACATATGGAGATTGCTAGTTTGAACCTATACTGTATATTTATGGTCCTCAGAATTTTGTGATGTGCATGACCGTAAAATGTGTAGAACTGTTTATAGTATGTATGGGTGTATTTATCATGTGTATGGCAATGTGTATAACTTGCATGGTTATGTGCATGGTGTACATATGACTGTGTATTGTTGTGTATGGTGTGTATATGACTGTATAGTGTGTGTGTGGTTGTATGTATAGCTTTTACGACTTTGTGTATAACTACTTTTGGCATGTGTATTATTCAGAATAATTTGACTGTATTTTGTATTTTATGGATGTATGTAATAATATGGTAATAATCTTGTGTATGCTTGTGTATGAACCCTGTGGAATATGACAGAATGTTGTATGATATGAATTCGTATGAGTAGATGGTAATATATTCCTCTATACAAGACATCCGTAACGGTGAAGATAGTATAACTGACTGGTGTATGACATAGACAGGAAGTTGACTATATACTGTATGAAAATAATATATACCCTATGTGTATGTGTTACTTTCATGTATATATGAAGTATACAGATGGGGATGTATACTGTATGTCCCTCTAATGTATGAATGGCATGCATTTTATTTAGAGAAGACACATCCGTTTGTATGATACTGAAAATATTTGTATGATTAGATAAATAAACAGGCAGACAAAGACAGGCAGACAGACAAACAGACAGACGCAGACAGGCAGACAGACAAACAGACAGACGCAGACAGTATATGAGAGAGAGAGAGAGAGAGAGAGAGAGAGAGAGAGAGAGAGAGAGAGAGAGAGAGAGATCTATGCATAAAATACTTATAATACATACATATATATATACATAGTATTCCTGGGTGTAATACATAGACCTTGTGGGTATAGCTACATCAGTCCGTTCAATATGATGGTTTTCAGTCAAGGGTGTCTAAGTGTAGCTGAGGTGTGTGTGTGTGTGTGTGTGTTGTTGGGAGGGGGGGGGGGGGGTAGGAGGAGAATGAGGTAGAGGAAGGGAAGAACTTACCCATCTCTCTCTCTCTCTCTCTCTCTCTCTCTCTCCTGTTTCTTCCCCTTCCCACTCTCTCTCTCCCCTCCTCCCTCCCACTCCTCCTCCCCACTCTTCCCCTGTTCCTCCTCTCTCTTCCCACTCTCCCTTCCCCACCTCCCCTTCCCCACCTCCCCTCCCCTTCCCCACCTCCCCTTCCCCCTCCTCCCCTCCCCCACCTCCCTTCCCCCTCCCCCACCTCCCCTTCCCGACCTCCCTCCCCCTTCCTCCTGTACCTACATTGTCTCTTCCATGTCCTTAATCTATAACTCTTGTAAACAACAACTGAGAATGACTGTAATTGTCTTTTATTTTTATCTGTATTTGTACCTTTACCTGTAGTCGTCATTGTACTTCTACCAATACCTGCACAGTTGGGAACATTTCCGACTAGTACGCTCAGCGTTGTCAATCCACTCTTTCCGTGAGATGATCCCTGAGAGTATTGGGGGGTGAATCCGAAGCCTCTAAGTTACTCGGTGAGACGTGAGGTGCACACAGTACCCTGAGGTGCACACAGTACCCTATGGTGGACACAGTACCCTGAGATGCACACAGTACCCTGAGGTGATCACAGTACCCTGGGACCAGATTGCTATAATTTGGCTCATTACCTGGTCTGGCAACGTTTATATAGAATAATTGATGTAGTATGGACGCTTTTAACGTGGAGTGAATAACACCTGCACCGCAGTGGACCATGCAAGGCTGAAAAAGTTGGTTACATAGTATAAATCTACCACATTATATATTCTCAAGCAAAGTGTAAGAGACGTTAGTATAGCGTTAGGCTTTATGGGGTGTGGTGCCGCGGTGCCTCAGATTCTGAGACGAAGTCAATAGTCTGCCCAGCCGCATTTCTGTCGAATCGCTGTCACATATGTGACGGGAGAAGCATTTTCTCTGATCATTACACACATGTTTACACTATTAATATGGTATAATATATTGTTGTAGCATACCAGTTCTTCTCATGCAAAGACATATTTCGTCATGGCTCAGATTTGGCCCAAAGATGAGATGACGAGCATGACTTACGTACACACACTATAGCAGACAGGATTTAATAATGTTTTATTGTTTATTTCAATGGCACTTAAATCTAATGTATAATATCAGAATTCAGAGATTATGTCTTCTTAACACAACAGTAGGTCGGTTCAACTGTCCTCTGTCCAGCGCGCACAGAGACCTCCCTCTCTCCTTACGTCACATCACCTCACCTTAAGGCACAGGTTGTTACAACTACCCAGCCTTACGGGAGCCAACTTTGCACGGCACACTACACACCCTGGCGCTACATCACTGCACACTATACACACACACACACACACACACTATGGCGCTACATCACTGCACAATATACACACACCCTGGCGCTACATCTGGTCCTCGCTCAACTATCATTTGTTGCAGTTGACGAAGGACGAAGGTTAACACTATAACTGAACTACAAATGTTTGCAGCATTGTACCCGTACTTGCCATTGTACCCGTACTTGCCATTGTACCCGTACTTGCCGTTGTACCCGTACTTGCCGTTGTACCCGTACTTGCCGTTGTACCCGTACTTGCCGTTGTACCCGTACTTGCCGTTGTACCCGTACTTGCCATTGTACCCGTACTTGCCGTTGTACCCGTACTTGCCGTTGTACCCGTACTTGCCATTGTACCCGTACTTGCCATTGTACCCGTACTTGCCGTTGTACCCGTACTTGCCGTTGTACCCCGTACTTGCCGTTGTACCCGTACTTGCCGTTGTACCCGTACTTGCCGTTGTACCCGTACTTGCCGTTATACCCGTACTTGCCATTGTACCCGTACTTACCGTTGTACCCGTACTTGTCATTGTATCCGTACTTGCCGTTGTACCCGTACTTATCATTGTACCCGTATTTGTAACTGTACCCGTCATTGTACCTGTACTTATCATTGTACCTGTACTTGTTATTGTATCTATGCTTGTCATTATCCCTGCACTTGTAACTGTACTTGTCATTGTACCTGTACTTATTATTGTACCTGTACTTATCATTGTACCCGTACTTGTTAGTGTACCTTTACTTATCATTGTACCTGCACTTGTCATTGTACCTGTACTTATCATTGTACCTGTACTTATCATTGTACTTGTAACTATACTTGTCATTGTACGTGTACTTGCTACTGTACACATACTTGCCATTTTCCTGTACTTTTCATTGTACCTGTACTTGTCATTATACTTGTACCTGTACCTGTCTTTGTACCTGTACTTGTCATTGTACCTGCACTTGTCTTGTACCTGCACTTGTCATTGTACCTGCACTTGTCATTGTTGACCGGCCTAGAACATTAAGGTGGCAGCGGTGGGACTCCGTCAGAAATAGCTTCTCAAGTGAGTGTTACAAGTGGTGACAACCCAGGAAGGTTGTTACATATATGACAGTTTCACAAGAAGCTGTTATATCACACTATCAGTCATCTCACCATATACACAGTTGGTAAAGGTAGAGATATTAGGTCATCCTCATTACTGTGGCATACTGGTAAAGAAGAAGAATTCTTATATACGTGGCAGCAGATCTACAAAGAAACTATTATACTACTGTTACATTTCCTGTTACATCTGTTACAACGATCAAAGAAATCAGTAACGGGTAACAACATTCCGGTCTATATACACAATCTACATAACAAGTCATAAGTGTTTTACGAAACCAAAAATAAAAATAAATATATAAATGACATGATATATTCTTCCAAAGCGTATAATAATAATATCCTTTTGTGAGACGTTATGCGTTGAGTGATTTTTATTTTGTCATCCAAAGATGATATCCAATTTTTTTTTTATCGAAAACCAATACGGAGTTATTGATAGTTGCTGAATTATGGCAACAATCCTGTGAGTTGAAGTGAACATTAGTTTCTGCAAATGATTTGTTCACTGCCCAGGGTGTGACAGGACGTGACTACAGTTGTTGTGACTACTCATCAATCAACATCCTGTCAACAAAATTCTTTTGTATGGCGTGAGTAACCCCCAGTTACCAGCACCCAGCACCCCTCCCCTAGTGATGACACATCTCTGATCACGAGAGATGGTCTCAGCATTCTGAGGTATGGTGTGGTGGATGCACTAGTGTACCCAGTGAACCCCAGAGTCCTTGAGTTCACTGACAGGTAGCAGCAGTTTGCTGTTCTCAGGATTTTCGTGGACATTGATCCAGTTACCGGCCTTAGCATCAACTGTGTCTCCTGTAAGTGACACACACAAGTCTACGGGATTGCGGCAACAATTTCACATTTTCAAGAAATTCTAGAAAGGATTCTTCAATCAAGCCTACAAGGAATAGGTAGTATTTAGGCATACATTAAATATATACACACATTTACATGTTCTCGACATACCTTCACACTGATAGGACATCGTGGAGGTTATATCATGTGTTATAAGTGCCTTGCTTATCTCACTAAATACTGACGTATGATAATTTCCAGTATTTATTTTTCACCTGTTCAGCTATTGATACTTTAATTAATTTAACTATATTTTTTATAGATTTCCTGTAAATGGATGGAAGAGGTTATTTCTTTGGTTTGTATCTAAATAATTTTTCAAACCTTAGACATAGAAAATGTGGACTTTTTTTTTGATCCCAGGGAGGATAATAATGTTCATGATTTTCAAACTACATATTTTAATGATGTCATAGACATCTTTTCAAATTAAAAATATGATAGTTCTATAGTAAAGTATCACAGACTGTAAATTTTCCGCAATACCGTGTAGAACCCTTCACAACTCGGTACCATTGCTCTCCGCAAAAATGAATGTTTCGTCGGAAGAGTCTCATGCACCACACACTCATTAATCCCGCGTGATTATAGTAGCAAAAGTTGTACATTGCTAAGAAGGTACGTTCTTAAAAACGAAGTAGGCAAAGAGTATTTCTGCTTTGTTAATACAGGATTTGCTTACCCGAGTTAGTGATTTCCACTATTGTGCTGCTATTGGCAGTAATGTTTGTGTTTTAAGTCAGAATCATCCAATTTTGCCATTGTACATAAGATACTAGCTCGTAAGACACTTAAGTCTAGGACCCCAGTAGTTGGTGAAAAACCTACGGTTCCAGAGTCCCCAGCTTAGTGTTTACACAAACAGTATGTTTGTAACATGGTTAGGCTTATGTATAGAATGTTCTTCTGCGAGTTTAGTTTAGTCCTCGTGGAGCTTGGATGGTAGGTGACCGATCGATGTAATAGCCCCTGTCTCATAGGCAGAAGCATTATATAAATGGGTCAATTACATTTGATTTATATACTCTATCATCCCCTGTAACTTTCCACTGGCTATGAGGTGACATGTTCAGAGCAAGTGATAAGGTGTGCCCACGGGAAGCCGCATCATGTTGTGCTGAGTTAAGGCATTAAGTTGCCGGCTCCCTGGCCACCTAAAGCGGGCAGTAGTTTGATATCCTTGACTAGAGGAAGACGTTATTTAGAACCATCGTGGATGGTTCCGTCTTCCGTCGAGGGAGGACGACGTACATATTCCGTTCTCCTTCGATGGGTTCCTACTCACAGCAGTCACTCAACCCCTCACACCAAACGGACGTATTTAGCAGGTCTATTAACATAGCCTCCGTCCTTCTTTTAACACTCATAGTTACAGTGATAAGTTACGGTGATCTACACTCTGAACTGTATCCTAGATAGTTCCTGAATAAATGGATAACAGACAATTGGGTTTCGCTACTATAAACCCTATATAATATAAATGTTCCGGCCTCATTAACCTAGACAGAATCAGCAGTTAACCGGCCTAGAACAACTGTACTTATCATTGTACGTGCACTTGTAACTATACTTGTCATTGTACCTGTACTTGTAACTGTACTTGTCATTGTACCTGTACTTGTCATTGTACCTGTACTTGTTATTGTACCTGTGCGTGTCATTGTACCTGCACTTGTCATTGTACCTGTACTTATCATTGTACCTGTACTTGTAACTATACTTGTCATTGTACCTGTACTTATCATTGTACCTGTACTTATCATTGTACATGTACTTGTAGCTGTACTTGTCATTGTACCTGTACTTATCATTGTACTCGTACCTGTAACTACTTGCCATTGCACTTGCACTAGCCATTGTACCTTCACTTATCATTGTACCTGTACCTGTAACTACTTGCCATTGCACTTGTACAAGCCATTGTACCTGTACTTATCATTGTACCTGTACTTGTCGTTGTACAGTCCCCTTCACTAGTGCGTTTACAGGGGCTCGCCATATAAACATTTCCTCAAATTATTACAATTAGATATTTGTTTGAATAGTATTTTAATTTGATTCCATATTACGTTTACTATTCTGAGTTTCCTTCTGTCGAATGTAAGCAAACACAGCCCTGCCACCCTGCACAAAACGTGATGAGCCCCTGTAAATGCACTAGTGAAGGGGACTGTACATGTACAGTTGTACACCCTCCCACAATTCCACCTGCTACAGTCAGCGTTGTCAATCCTCATCTCCGAGAGTTGTGAACCACGGAAGTATGAACCCGCGTCTGAAGCATCACTCGTGACGTGGAGTGGGGGACCGGGAGCCTGTGTGAGAGGAGGGTGACGGGCTAGTGGTGATGTGCATGGAGGGTATTTATTAAACAAACTATTAATACGTAATAAAGAGAATAATGTGGTATTGGAAATTAGTAAGTCTTTGCCTATGTTACTGATGTGGTTAATTATATATTCATATATTACTGACCGAATGTTGGAAGACAATAAATAAGCACAAATAATACTACACTCCCTCTACTGCATCCCCCCCCCCCCCCCCCCGTGCTCTGTTTCTCCAGGTCTTTCACTTCCCTCAGAAACGTGAGGAACTGTCACCAGCCCGAGGGGCATACACCCACGCGTGTATGTTATATATATAATATGTATTGCATAACAATTGCAGAACAAAATATGGCCATGAAGGAAAACCAAAAGCACATACTGTAGTTATGACTTAACTGCTGATCCCCGACTGGCGCTGATCACCAGGCCGGCCGGGCCACCCACACCGGATGTAGTACACAAAATTGCGCACTGGGAAAGTTTTTATGGCCAGTCAATAGTATGGAGGGTAAACTTAATGAATTATGAAATTCATTGGAAAATAGTTTGGTGTTAAATAACTGTATTTAGGTATAAGCGAGTGCGAGAATGAAAGCAACATGTACACCTGGCAGTGGTTAACCATACCAGGTAGAGCAGCGTGGTTAGATCTAAGTGGTGTCCTTCCCTGCTTAGTATAGTCGCTTAAGACGTTGCTCTCGGAAGCTTCCTTTAAATGACTATACAAAGAAGTTTCATATTAGTTATTCTAATATGAATCGGTGCTTATTAGCTTCCTCACCAAATCTCAGCAAATATAGTGCTGTTATTTGAAAGTCGTTTACCAAGAAAAATAATTATGCTCGCCAATCCATAGGGTAATTAATGCATACCTTCCTTCCTAACTATACACACCACTGCTTGCATAAGCTGCCCTCAGCCTGTTTGAATGAATTATGATCATTGAAAAGTTTTGTATGTATGGCAACTTATATTCCCAGTGTTTATTTACATCATGCAGTAACGTTTGAGGATGATGGAGAATAAATAAAAACTGAGTCTTGCCATAGCCGGCTACTCGCTAACCTATACACCACTGTAGACTGTCATGTCTATTAGTCAATTGCTTCTTAAATATATGACAACCATATTACACCTCGTAGCATAACCTGTATGTAAGTTGACAATTATATGACTTAAGCATTTCATTTAATTTTTTTTTTTACGGGGAATAGCCCACCCGGGCACAGGTCAGCGACCCACATCTGGGCCTGGGGGATGAAAAAAATAAGAATAACAAGAAATTAAGATTAGAAGATGCCGAAAAACCAGTTTTTAAAATGAGACATTGTATGAGTATGGAAACGAAGAAGAAGGCAGAGCAGTCCATAGTTTGGCTGTGTGAGGAAAGCAGGATATACTATAACGGGTTATTCTAGCTTGACCGACATCCGCACAGAAACGGTGGGCACCATGGGCAAGACGTGTGTTAGGAGCCCACGACCTTGCCGGCGGTACACAGGATGCCAAATCCACCGAACATTGCCCGTTAAAGTACCTGTAAAAGAGAGAGAGTGAAGCAACATTGTGGCGAAGAGAAAGGGAAAAAAGATTGTCAACTAAAGGAGGAGAGTTAATAAGACGAAATGCCTTTGATTCCACCCTATCTAACAGTTGGACAGAAGAAGAGTCACCCCAGATATGAGAGCAGTACTCCAAGTTAGGACGAATGAATCCTTTATATACTTGAAGCAACTGCTCAGGAGTGAAGTAACTACGGCATCTGTACAGCATTCCCAGCTTTCAGGAGGCAGCTTTAGCAATGTTGTGGCTGTGTGGCTACCATGACATGTTAGAGGAAATGGTGAGGCCTAGCATATCGATTTTAGAATTTGTCAGAATGATTGCTTCCTGAAATGTGGCTGGTGGGAGATCATCTAATTTGGAAAGTGTAATTGGTAAATACAGTTTCATTACTATTGAATTTAACCGAGTTTCTACCTCCCTATTCGGAGATGCTGCACAGATCCGCATTGATATATGTAATTTTATCAGCTGTAGAAACATATCTAGTTACTGTAGTTAATCTCCCTTAGAGGTTTTTTCAGGGCCGAGAAAAATCGCGATATATGGGATTTTGTTCAAAATCTCAGTATAGGCACTACCGAGCATGCCGATTCCGAATCTATGCTCGACAGTCTATAGCGGAGTAATTAGTGGTCGTAATGATGCTTGGAATATTTTTTAATTTTCTTGTCTTACTTGGTTATACAGCCAATGTCATGGATATTCATTTGACAAATATCAGTAGTTACCTGTAATTAGGCTCTGCCACGCTTAATTACTTAAAATACAGGTTAATGACTATCAACTGTACAAGGGTCAATAAGGCAAATGAGACTCCCGCTAAGTGTCTGTGGCCTCCACTTAAAACCCTTGTCTGCCACACCCCAGGTGGGAGAGGTAACGTTCTCCCTTCTCATAGCAGTGCTACATGGCCTCTGATGCCTAGTGTGGTGGATTAATTTCCATTTTGCCCTGTAATTAGGGCAGACGAAGGAGACTCAGATATCATACACAGAAAACGTGAATATTGTTGGTCATTATCATGAGTGTGGTGTGAATATGGTTTGTGTGAGGATCTGTTCTGGTGACAGTGGTTGCACAAAGCAAGAATGAGTAAATATTAGCTCACAGCCAGTATGAGTGTATTAAGCAACAGGCTAACTTATTATATGCTTTTAAATAATAAAAAATCCAGTCTTGCTAACAACACAATTCCCCTAGCCCACCTCTTCATCCCCCCAGCCCGTTACCCTCCTCTCACACCAGCCCCCGGTACCCCACTCCACGTCACTTGGGGTCATACTCTCGTGACTGTAGCAGGTGTAAGTGTGGGAGGCTGTACGCGCAACTATGCTTGCATTCATGATTTTCTAAGCATAATATATTCTAATGTTAACTATACCTGTACCTATAAATCTCACTGACGACACCTGGTAATTACTGTACATGTAGCTGTAACAGTGCTAACTTACCATTCTGTACCTGTACCTATATTATTTTATCAACTATTTTAATAGAATATGATTTTAATTTAAAGTGTCAAAAATATAAAATAAAAATTGTAAAAAAAAAGCATCACATTTGTGTAAAACGCCATTGCAGCCTCAAAATCCACGTTCATTATTTTTCCCCATTGACAAAATTAAATGATGAAATGAATGATTATTAAAAATTAATGCCAGGATCCTTAATGGCTGGATGTTACAGAACATTCCGTGAGAGTGACAACAGTGACTGACTCGTGCAAATATAGTAATAGTATATTGTGAACGGAAGAATATTGCAATGCACGAAAGCTCTGTTTACACGTGGTAGTTTTGTTGTCTGTAACGTAATAATAATAATAATAATAATAATAATAATAATATGATCATCATTATCATTTATTATTATTATTGTTATTATTAATTCAAAGACCCTCTAACATTACCTCAATACAACGCTTAAGCTAAGTCTCTTCAGGTATAAAATAATATCTATTCAGTGGAACAATATTTCCCGAACTGTTGCAATACACATTATGAGTGTGGCTGTGTTTACCTTGCGGCCAAATGACAAAATAACCGATGTGGATAGTATCTCGTGATCGACTCGGCTTAATGCCTGTATGTAATTAGCCGATTTGCAAACAAAAGCCGGACTGGAGGGCGTAAGAGTAAGTCCAGTACTGATGATGGTTAATGAGTGTGTTTTGGATGCTGTCTACTGGCAAGTCCAATTTTTGTATGTGTTAAGTCCGGTGACTGTGTCTGTTGTGGTAAGTCCGGTGACTGTGTCCGTTGTGGTAAGTCCGGTGACTGTGTCGGTTGTGGTAAGTCCGGTGACTGTGTCGGTTGTGGTAAGTCCGGTGACTGTCTGTTGTGGTAAGTCCGGTGACTGTGTCCGTTGTGGTAAGTCCGGTGACTGTGTCGGTTGTGGTAAGTCCGGTGACTGTGTCGGTTGTGGTAAGTCCGGTGACTGTGTCTGTTGTGGTAAGTCCGGTGACTGTCTGTTGTGGTAAGTCCAGTATTTGTGTCCGTTGTGGTAAGTCCGGTGACTGTGTCGGTTGTGGTAAGTCCAGTGTTTGTGTCCGTTGTGGTAAGTCCGGTGACTGTGTCTGTTGTGGTAAGTCCAGTGTTTGTGTCGGTTGTGGTAAGTCCGGTGACTGTGTCGGTTGTGGTAAGTCCGGTGACTGTGTCGTTGGTAAGTCCGGTGACTGTCTGTTGTGGTAAGTCCAGTATTTGTGTCCGTTGTGGTAAGTCCGGTGACTGTGTCTGTTGTGGTAAGTCCAGTGTTTGTGTCCGTTGTGGTAAGTCCGGTGACTGTGTCGGTTGTGGTAAGTCCGGTGACTGTGTCTGTTGTGGTAAGTCCAGTGTTTGTGTCGTTGTGGTAAGTCCGGTGACTGTGTCGGTTGTGGTAAGTCCGGTGACTGTGTCCGTTGTGGTAAATCCGGTGACTGTGTCTGTTGTGGTAAGTCCAGTGTTTGTGTCCGTTGTGGTAAGTCCGGTGACTGTGTCCGTTGTGGTAAGTCCGGTGACTGTGTCTGTTGTGGTAAGTCCAGTGTTTGTGTCCGTTGTGGTAAGTCCGGTGACTGTGTCGGTTGTGGTAAGTCCGGTGACTGTGTCTGTTGTGGTAAGTCCAGTGTTTGTGTCCGTTGTGGTAAGTCCGGTGACTGTGTCGGTTGTGGTAAGTCCGGTGACTGTGTCTGTTGTGGTAAGTCCAGTGTGTCTGTGTGTCCGGTTGTGGTAAGTCCGGTGACTGTGTCGTGTGGTAGTCCGTGTGTGTCGTTGTGGCAAGTCCGGTGACTGTGTCCGTTGTGGTAAATCCGGTGACTGTGTCTGTTGTGGTAAGTCCAGTGTTTGTGTCCGTTGTGGTAAGTCCGGTGACTGTGTCTCGTTGTGGTAAGTCCAGTGTTTGTGTCCGTTGTGGTAAGTCCGGTGACTGTGTCGGTTGTGGTAAGTCCGGTGACTGTGTCTGTTGTGGTAAGTCCAGTGTTTGTGTCCGTTGTGGTAAGTCCGGTGACAGTGTCGGTTGTGGTAAGTCCGGTGACTGTGTCTGTTGTGGTAAGTCCAGTGTTTGTGTCCGTTGTGAAAGTCCGGTGACTGTGTCCGTTGTGGTAAGTCCGGTGACTGTGTCCGTTGTGGTAAGTCCGGTGACTGTGTCGGTTGTAGTAAGTCCGGTGACTGTGTCTGTTGTGGTAAGTCCGGTGACTGTGTCGGTTGTGGTAAGTCCGGTGTTTGTGTCTGTTGTGGTAAGTCCGGTGACTGTGTCGGTTGTGGTAAGTCCAGTGTTTGTGTCCGTTGTGGTAAGTCCAGTGACTGTGTCTGTTGTGGTAAGTCCGGTGACTGTGTCCGTTGTGGTAAGTCCGGTGACTGTGTCTGTTGTGGCAAGTCCAGTGTTTGTGTCCGTTGTGGTAAGTCCGGTGACTGTGTCGGTTGTGGTAAGTCCGGTGACTGTGTCCGTTGTGGTAAGTCCGGTGACTGTCTGTTGTGGTAAGTCCAGTATTTGTGTCCGTTGTGGTAAGTCCGGTGACTGTGTCTGTTGTGGTAAGTCCAGTGTTTGTGTCCGTTGTGGTAAGTCCGGTGACTGTGTCGGTTGTGGTAAGTCCGGTGACTGTGTCCGTTGTGGTAAATCCGGTGACTGTGTCTGTTGTGGTAAGTCCAGTGTTTGTGTCCGTTGTGGTAAGTCCGGTGACTGTGTCGGTTGTGGTAAGTCCGGTGACTGTGTCGGTTGTGGTAAGTCCGGTGACTGTGTCGGTTGTGGTAAGTCCGGTGACTGTGTCTGTTGTGGTAAGTCCAGTATTTGTGTCGGTTGTGGTAAGTCCGGTGACTGTGTCTGTTGTGGTACGTCCAGTGTTTGTGTCCGTTGTGGTAAGTCCGGTGACTGTGTCGGTTGTGGTAAGTCCGGTGACTGTGTCTGTTGTGGTAAGTCCAGTGTTTGTGTCCGTTGTGGTAAGTCCGGTGACTGTGTCGGTTGTGGCAAGTCCGGTGACTGTGTCCGTTGTGGTAAATCCGGTGACTGTGTCTGTTGTGGTAAGTCCAGTGTTTGTGTCCGTTGTGGTAAGTCCGGTGACTGTGTCCGTTGTGGTAAGTCCGGTGACTGTGTCTGTTGTGGTAAGTCCAGTGTTTGTGTCCGTTGTGGTAAGTCCGGTGACTGTGTCGGTTGTGGTAAGTCGTCGTGTGGTACGTGTGTCCGTTGTGGTAAGTCCGGTGACAGTGTCGGTGTGGTAAGTCGTGACGTGTTGTGTGTAAGTCCGGTGACTGTGTCCGTTGTGTTAAGTCCGGTGACTGTGTCGGTTGTAGTAAGTCCGGTGACTGTGTCTGTTGTGGTAAGTCCGGTGACTGTGTTGGTTGTGGTAAGTCCAGTGTTTGTGTCCGTTGTGAAAGTCCGGTGACTGTGTCCGTTGTGGTAAGTCCGGTGACTGTGTCCGTTGTGTTAAGTCCGGTGACTGTGTCGGTTGTAGTAAGTCCGGTGACTGTGTCTGTTGTGGTAAGTCCGGTGACTGTGTTGGTTGTGGTAAGTCCGGTGTTTGTGTCTGTTGTGGTAAGTCCGGTGACTGTGTCGGTTGTGGTAAGTCCAGTGTTTGTGTCCGTTGTGGTAAGTCCAGTGACTGTGTCTGTTGTGGTAAGTCCGGTGACTGTGTCCGTTGTGGTAAGTCCGGTGACTGTGTCTGTTGTGGCAAGTCCAGTGTTTGTGTCCGTTGTGGTAAGTCCGGTGACTGTGTCGGTTGTGGTAAGTCCGGTGACTGTGTCCGTTGTGGTAAGTCCGGTGACTGTCTGTTGTGGTAAGTCCAGTATTTGTGTCCGTTGTGGTAAGTCCGGTGACTGTGTCTGTTGTGGTAAGTCCAGTGTTTGTGTCCGTTGTGGTAAGTTCAGTGTTTGTGTCCGTTGTGGTAAGTCCGGTGACAGTGTCTGTTGTGGTAAGTCCGGTGACTGTGTCGGTTGTGGTAAGTCCAGTGTTTGTGTCCGTTGTGGTAAGTCCGGTGACTGTGTCTGTTGTGGTAAGTCCGGTGACTGTGTCGGTTGTGGTAAGTCCAGTGTTTGTGTCCGTTGTGGTAAGTCCGGTGACTGTGTCCGTTGTGGTAAGTCCGGTGACTGTGTCGGTTGTGGTAAGTCCGGTGACTGTGTCTGTTGTGGTAAGTCCAGTGTTTGTGTCCGTTGTGGTAAGTCCGGTGACTGTGTCTGTTGTGGTAAGTCCGGTGACTGTGTCTGTTGTGGTAAGTCCAGTGTTTGTGTCCGGTGACTGTGTCTGTTGTGGTAAGTCCGGTGACTGTGTCGGTTGTGGTAAGTCCGGTGTTTGTGTCTGTTGTGGTAAGTCCGGTGACTGTGTCTGTTGTGGTAAGTCCGGTGACTGTGTCTGTTGTGGTAAATCCGGTGACTGTGTCTGTTGTGGTAAGTCCAGTGTTTGTGTCCGTTGTGGTAAGTCCAGTGACTGTGTCTGTTGTGGTAAGTCCGGTGACTGTGTCGGTTGTGGTAAGTCCGGTGTTTGTGTCCGTTGTGGTTAAGTCCAACATTTGTGACGAATAACATAGAGTCCAATTTATGAGGTAATCATAACACTGGTCAGTTTAAATGTTTGCATCTAGGGGACATCTCCGGCCGTGATCACTGGACGTCTGGGCCGTCAATACACTGGGCTTGATTTAGTCATAACGATTTTCAAGTCCTTAAAAATTGATATAAAAAATATAATAAATTTAACCTAACCTGACCTAACCTTATCAGCTAAAATTAAAATATTCTGCATGTATTTTAATTTGCATTTAAAGTACAGTATTCTAAAATTCAATTTATTGTAACCAGTCAAATATTATTACGGCAGAAACTTCCACTGACCAATCATGTCCCTCAGGAAAACATCCAAATCGTATAATAATAATAATAATAATAATAATAATAATATAATAATAAGTATGATTAAGTCTACGGGCCGGGCCACCCTAGTTTCACTATTAACCAGGAAATCAGTATTGGTTGAGTCGGTTTAATTTAATTTAATTCGGTTTCGTAAAATCGTCATAAAAATTAACATTGATTCAGCAATGTCATTCATAATGGGGTTATAAAATATACCTGTACAGTGTAGGTATACAATATACCAAGACAGTGTAGGTATAGGAACATAAGAACATAAGAACATAAGAAAATAAGGAGTCTGCAATAGGCCGGTTGGGCTGTGCGTGGCAGCTCCTGTCGAGAGTTACTACCACTCTATCATCCATAAATCTATCTAGCCTTCTTTTAAAACTTTACAGCGTCCCAGCACTTACTACAAAGTTGCTAACCTTGATCCACTCGTCCACCACCCTATTTGTGAAACAGTTCCTTCCTATCTCCCTTCTAAACCTAAACTTATCCAACTTAAATCCGTTGCTACGAGTCCTATCCTGCTCGGATATTATAAGAACTTTATCTATATCCCCTTTATTGATTCCTTTCACCCACTTAACTACTTCTATCATATCTCCCCGCACTCTTCGTTTCTAAGTCCCGAATACAATTTCGTCATTCTTCGCTGCACCGATTCCAGTGAATTGATATCCATTCTATAATAAGGGCACCAGAACTGAACAGCATAATCGAGATGCGGCCTGACTAGCGCAAGATATACTCGTAGTTGCAATATGACCTCCTCACTCATATTACCTACACTTCTAGATATAACCTAATACTCTGTTTGCCTTATTTCGAACATTAACGCACTGTTTTCTAGGCCGTAGGTCCGGGCTTACTAGTACCCCGAATTCTCTTTCACAAGTCGACTTCTCTAGGTTGATGTTGTTAAGGCTATATAAATTGACAGTATTTGTTCTTCCAATATTAAGTACGCTGCACTTGCTGGTGTTGAATATCATTTACCAGTTTTCTGACCACTGTTGCAGTTTATTTAAATCCTCCTGTAGTGCATTTGCATCCTGCCCTGAATTAATCCTCCGCCCTATTTTGGTGTCATCCGTAAACTTGTTTATGTCACTGCTGATCCCAGTTTCTAGACCGTTTATGTACTGTAGATTATGAACAAGAGTGGGCCCAGTGCTGACCCCTGGGGAACCCCACTAGTTACACGGCCCCACTCAGATTTAACTCCATCTAATAATAATAATAATAATAATTAACGGTTTATTGAAAGAGCTTGGCAGCCAAAAGGCTGAAAATATACAGTTACATATTTGGGGAATGGGTTTCGAATTACAAATAATATACAAGTAACATAAGTGATACAAATAAGATATATAATAACTAGATAGGGAAAAGCTCAAACTACAGTGCATTTCAACATAGTGACAATGCGAGAAGTAGTATTTACTGGGAGTGAATACACTGGTTTATTACAAGTTATTGATAATTTTTGCAATGGTTGGGACTGGGATGTTCTTATAGCGATCAGTTCGTGCACGTATGGGCTGGATGCGGTTGGGGTGTCGAACAGCAATTTTCGGGCTAGGGATCTCAGGTGGTAGTAGGAGCCGGTGTCGAGGATGGTGTAGAAGCTTCTTACCAAATTTGCAGATGAGGTCGTGGTAATGGTCAGTGAGAGTCGAAAGGGTCAGCGTGTTGAGCGCTTCTTGATACGTGAAGTAGGAAGGGGAGAGAATAATCTTGCATGCCCTCTTTTGCATTTTTCTAGGTGTTTACGTTGTGTGGCATTTAGGGAGGAAGACCAGGTAGGGGAGGCATAGGTCAGCTTGGGAAGTATGAATGTTGTGTAAACTCTGAGGAGCTCGGGTGCAGTAACTCCGAGGGACTTGAGTCGGCGGAGGAGGTGGAGACGGAAACTGGAGGATTTGACAACTTCACTGACGTGTGGTTTCCAATTTAGTTTGTTGTCTATGGTGACGCCGAGGAGCTTCGTGGAATCTACAACCTGGAGAGTGTTCGGACCTAAAGTAATGGAAGGAGGTGGGACAATGTTGGAGGAGAGGTTGATGTGCATAACCATGGTCTTGGTATGGTTGATGGTGACATGGTTGTTGATGGCCCAGTTTGGAGACTGTTCAATAAATCCTGAAGGGCGGTATAGTCGGGAGCAGAATTGTTGACGCTGATCCCAATGGTGGAGTCGTCGACATATTTCCAGCGAGCAGGAGTTTCTCTTAGGGCATCATTGATGAGCATAAGGAAGCAGAGTGGTCCCATCTTGGTGCCTTGGGGGACGCCACAGGTGAGTGACTGAAAGGTGGAGACAGCCCCTCGGAAGCGTACAGCTTGGCGTCGGTCACTGAGGAAGTCTGTAAGCCATGGTATAAGACTTCTCCGAAGCCCGAGGTCAATAGCTTTGTTGTTGATTATATTGTGGTCGACTAGGTCGAATGCTTTAGTGAAATCAATGAAGACTACAGCTACAGACGTTTTTCGTTTCTCGAGATGGCGGTATATGTAATCGAGAAAGCTGACAAGACAGTGAGTGGTGGAGGAAGTTTTCATATTGCCAAATTGCTGAGGGTCTACGACTCCTGCAATATCAGCATAAGCCCAGTCGAACACAAAACTTTCACAGATTAGGCTGGGTATTGGGGTGATTGCAATAGGTCGTAGCTGATTTAAGGATTGTGGGCTGGTTGACTTGGGCACTGGTGATACATAAGAGGTCTTCCAGTCAGCTGGGCATCTGGCTTGACTGAGAGAAGCATTGATGATGGAGCATAGGGGTTTAGCAAGCTCCGGGGAGAACTCCTTGAAGAGTTTAATTGGTAATTCAATGGAGGTGGTAGAGCGTTTAATTTTAGTTTGTCCAGGCGTTTTGCTACTTCAAATTCTTCTACTAAGTCAGTGGGAAGGGGGGCTGGTAGGTAAGCAGGGAGAGTGGTTGTGTCAAGCCGGGGGAGCGTCTGGCATATAGTAGCGAAATTGTTATTTGATTGCTCAGCTGCGTCAACATTAGTGAGATGGCTGAGGAAGGGGAGGGGGTGTGTCTTATTGTTTAGTCCACAGAGTTCTTTAAGCTTACCATACCATTGACTGATGTTGGTCTGCTTCAGGTGTTGTAATTTGGTTGGGTAGTGGGACTTCTTTGCAGTGCGTATTTCGCGGATGACTCGGTTGCGAAGGGACCTGTAGCGGATGTGGTCATTGAGATGAAAGGCTCTGTCTCTCTGTTGCATAAGTCTTTTGATCCGAGGTGTGATCCAGGGCAAGTCAGCTGGGTGAGATCTGACGGACTTCTTGGGGAAGAAGTGGTGGTGAGCTTCCGTGGTGGTGTTGGTATAATTTATCCATTTGGTTTCCACGTCATCCACGCAAAGTACTTCAGTCCAGGGATGGTGAACTATCCACTGCCCAAAGAGGCGCACTGCAGAGTCAGTAATCGGCCTGTAGGTCTTGATGTAGGGTCTCTGTACTTGAGTGGGAGTGGCAGCTGGGGACCAGAGCACTGATTAGTGTGTGCTACACCCGATAGGAGGCATTGGTTGAGGTGGTTGGTACTGGTCTGCTAAGTCAGTTAAGATAAGGTCAAGGGTATTTTGACCGTGTGTGGGGAAGGTCACAACTTGTGATAGTGATAGCTGGTCCTGGATATCAGTGGTGTCAATTTCATTATAATCCCCGCATAATACTAACTTGGCACATGGGTACCTAACTCTGAGGTGGTTTGAGGTGGTAATGAGATGGTTGATAAGAGTGTCTCTGGTGGGTGAACCTCTGTGTTCTATCGGTGAGCCATGGTTTTATCCAATTTAATACTTTCCCCTCGATATCATGAGCCTTAACTTTTCTCAGAAGCCTTTGATGCGGTACTCTGTCAAACGCTTTGCGAAAGTCTAAGTAAATAACATCGTAATTTTCGTCATTATCTACTACCTCGAAGACTTTCCTATAAAACGTCAGTAGATTTGTTAGACAGGATTTTCACTTTGGATATCCATGTTGAGAGTCGTAGATTAATTTGTTTTTCTCTTAATGCGATCGGATGCTATTTGCTATAATTGATTCAAGAAATTTCCCCACTACCGACGTCAAACTAATCGGCCGGTAATTTGACGTTGATGCTCTGTCTCCCCTTTTGAACATGGGTACTACATTTGCCTGTTTCCACAAGTCTGGCACAACTCCCGTGTCAATTTCAATTCAATTTCAATTGCTTATTCCTTGATAGAGGAAGCGGGGGATCCTTGTGCTGTCAATAGGTATTAGGGTGTGTCATACGGAGGCGAATTTTTTTGGTTTGAGTTTGAAAAATCGGCCCATGGCATTAATGATGTAGTTCTATGTGCAGAATCATGTGATATCTTCAGATTTGAAAAGTTTTCATTTTTTGCGAGGTAAATTTCAACTTGAAATCTTAAGAAAATTCAGTATTCCCACCCTTTTACCAACACCACTAAATAGCTTATTTAAAGTAAAGTAAATGTATCAGGTTAATTTATTAGGATGAAAATGATCCAGAATAGTGAAACGAATGATCTTGACACATTTATTAAATTTAATATTCCTTTAGAAAACAAAATCATCAAATACAAAAACCGGTTTTACTACTACGACCCGGTGTTGCTGCACACCATAGAGAACATGTCTTTCTTGCTTCTGTTTCTACTCATCACCTCCCTGCTGACCACCTGAGCTCGGATGTAGCCTTCCCTCCTCTCCTGGCTGTACACGTGACTGCTGGCCTCTCTCACTTGCTGTACACAACGCTCTATACTCTGGGTGTGCGAGGGCCAGGCAGGGACATGCATGGGGTTGTCCAGGAAAGCTCTGACTTGAACATTGGTGAGGCTGCAGGTAAGAGGGGGCTCACTGCCAGCCTGGATGTTATCCAGATCTATGAGATCAGTGAGGGTCTTGGCACCTAGATTGACTTCAGGAGTCTTCCTGACCCTGAAGGAATCGTCACCAACTGATTCGTCATGCCCAGATCCTCTCATAAGTCTCATATCCAAGATCTTTTTGACTGCCACTCTTCTCTCCTCCTCATCCTTACTGCAGAGCATTGTCTGCAGAACTGCCTCGGGATGAGCATACCAGGAAGATCTCCTCACAGTCTGCTCCACAATCTGAACAACCTTCCTTGGCTGACTCCTCAGGAGCTCAAGCTGGAAGAGAACATGCCTCGGACCTTCGGAGAACGATGACTTGACCTTGGTGTTGAACCAATTTGGCAAGTAGACACTCACGATGAATTGGACAATAAGTCTCAGGTTGTGAAGCTGGTTCCCTTTCAGTTTATGATGAGCGACCCAAATTCTGCAGAACCTGAGAGCCGTTGTGAGCCACCTAGAATGTGAGACTGGACCTATCTGCAGGTAAGCAAGTCTATCAGGCATGACCCCAGTTTTGATGGCACTGCAAATCATGCAACCATAGTACTGGTCAGTACTCAGGTCGTTAATGACAGCATGTGCAAGCTCAACGAGTGGAGGGCCAACTGTGATTTTTTCAAAGCTCGGATTTATTTCTAACTCAGTGGCAGAGTCCAGCATCTTGCCAAGAGGACCAGACCATCTGTTGTTTGAAAGAGTCTTGCCATCCAGCTCCTGGATCAGATGTCTGAGTGGCAACTCGTTGGTGTGGAGGTCACAAACAATCCAGACCAGCTTCCTCCCAATCTTCCGCTCTATCCACTGTATGACCCCCCCTTGCCACCCTGTATTCGTGTTGGTGCTGTCCCCTCCAATGGCCTGCAGGGTCTGGTCTACGTTCCTCTCTGAGCCAGTTCACAATGTTATCTGCCACTATCTCAGCTGGTTTTCTGATGTCATCTTTCTCTGGAGTGAAATGCCACAAATACTTCCCTCCTGGCTCACTGCAGCAGGAGTAGTGTTCCTCCTTCACCATGGCAGGGAACAAATTGTCAGAATCTCCAACTTTCATGAACACTTTAGTGTCATCCCTTCTCCCATCAAAGAACAAACAATTGATTCCATTTTCTCTTATCCCCTTATCAAACTCCTCTTCTAGGTTACTGACAAGTTTCTCCTGAGCTCTCCTTACTTTGTTATGATCTATCACCAGGTGAACATCATCAGGTGTTATCAAACCACCGTCAATCCAGGCAGCTGTTGCTATCTCTGCAGTTTCTCTGAGACCAGTGTGGTGTCGCATGCTGGCCAGAGCTATGCTCGGGATATCTTTCCTATTTCGAATCTTATGCCTGGAAGGTTTGGGATCATTATTTTCTGGGTTAGGGACAAAGTCACCATTCTCCTGGTCAGCACTCGGATCAGCCATGGGGAAGTCATTAAACTCTGAATCAGCTTGACTCCAATCATCGGCCTTTTTTAACTCACCCTGGGCCTTCTCAAGTCTCTTTTCCTCGGCAACTCTTCTCCTCTTCTGTCTCTCTGTGGCAGCCTCCTGTCTCTTGGACTCCGGAATATCTTGGCTAGAAATCATGAGAGCCCCTATACTGCCAGTCTTCTCTCTCTGTGCTTTGACAAATGCCAGTTCAATCACAGGAATCTTCAGTTTACGCTTGCAAATACAGGAGATGTGGGCCTCGGATTTACAGTCACGATCGCATCCAAACTCAGGACAGAGAACAATTGGGCACTTGCAAGTAATTATGTCAAATAACTGGTCCAGTTGCTTGGCAAAGCTGTCCTTAACTGCAAGTTTTCCTCTCCCAAGAGAGATATCTCTTGCCTTTTCCCAACTGGCTAGCAGTCTCTCACTAATCTTCTTCTGACTTGTTATGACTGGAGGCTTGAACTGAGCGTTAGCCAGAGTGTACTGTGCCAAGACAGCTTTGGTCATATCACTGGTAATGTCTTTGTTTGTGTAAGTTCTTTGGTTCTTTTCACTGATTTGCCTGATTAAAACACCGTATCTCAAAGCATCTCTCAATGTAGGCAACTCCGACTTCAGGAGCTCTCTCCCAGACCCAAGATAGTGACTGAGATGGCTGGATTTTTGGTTCCTTGTCCTGACTCAAGCAGCCATCGCAAATATTATCAACTTATAAATGCATCAGAATCTGAAACAGAAAAAAATATTGTTAGTTGGGTTGTTAAAGAATGAAGTCAGAAAGCAATGTTCACTATTTAATTGTAATGCACTAATGCAGCTGTACGTTAGATTTTCGATAAATTTCACGCTAACATTTACCTAGCAAAAGGTTGCAAAATATTGAAACTGACATTATTTTCTGTTTATATACACTAAAGTCTACCAAAAAAGTGATGGGCCATTAGTTTTAACTGATCTTCCCTCCTATGACACACCCTACTAGGTATCCCTGTACATTAACACCAGAAGTATCTGGCAAATGTGACAAGTATATACAGAATAAATATTATAAAGGGGCTTACTAAAGCCTAAGGAAGGAAGGATATTTCTTTAACACATAATCGATGTTATTTACATAATATCTGGCCAGTATTGGGAGGGTCATCGTGTCTCCGTCAGGGGGTCGTGGAGTGGTGGTCCAGTAGGCGTCACGGAAGCGTTGTGTGTGGGGACATCTTAGGAGGTAGTGGATAAGGGTGCGGTTGTCGGTTCTTCTGCATAATGCACAAGACTCCCGTGTCTAATGATTTTGTAAATAAATTTACGAGGGATCCGCTAATCTGTTCCTTACACTCTTCCAAAACTAGAGGGAAAATTTCATCCGGCCCTGGGGATTTTGTCTTATTTAATGTATTTATCTTCTTAAGAACATCCTTTTTTCTGATAGTAATATCCTTTAGTTTCTCTTCTTCATTTCCCTTAAATATCAGTTCCATCTCTGGCATTTCTTCGTGAATTTCTTCCGTAAAGACTGATAAGTAGTAGCTGTTTAATGCTTTGCTTATTTTCTCACTTTCATTGAACACTTCCCCTCTCTCTGATTTTAAAGGCCCCACTTTGTCCTTGACCTTTGTCCCATATACCTGGAAAAATCCCTTGAGATTCGCCTTGGATTCTCTTGCTATCCTGATTTCGTAATCCCTCTTTGTCTTCCTTACATTTTTCTTAACATTCCCAGAGAGTTTATTTTACCTATCTCTGAGCTGCTCCTCCCCTCCCTTTAATTTCTTATAAATTCCTTTCTTTATTCCTATGTCATGTTTAAGGTTTTGGACCACCTCGGCTCATTCTTATTTGACCTAATTTTTCTGTATGGTATATTTTGTTTCTGTGCTTTACGTAGTATACTAATGAATATATTATAGTCATGATCAATTGTTGTGTCGCCGGTGACCTCACCTATTCCTAACGGGGACTGACCTGACTGTTCCCAGGCTACTTCACCTAGGTACCTTCTAAACCCATCATAATCCGCCGTTAGAAAGTCTGGGACTCTGACCATATTGTCATAATTGTTCGTTTCCCAATTTAGGGTGAACCTGATTTCTCTGTGATCACTGTTCCCTAGTTCATCCCCTACTGTGATATCTCTGATAATAGTTTCTTTATTTGTTAATACTAGGTCTCATATATTATGTAGGTATACAAACAATATACCTAGACAGTGTAGGAATCCAATATACCTAGGCAGTGTAGGTATCCAATATACCTAGACAGTGTAGGTATCCAATATACCTAGACAGTGTAGGTATACAATATACCTAGACAGTGTAGGTATACAATATACGTAGACAGTGTAGGTATACAATATACATAGACAGTGTAGATATACAGTGTACCTAGAGAGTGTAGGTATACAATATACCTAAACAGTGTAAGTATAAAATATACCTAGACATTGTAGGTATATAATATACCTAGACAGTGTAGGTATACAATTTACCTAAACAGTGTAGGTATACAATATACCTAGAGAGTGCAGGTATACAATTTACCTAGACAGTGTAGGTATACGATATACCTAGACAGTGTAGGTATACCAACAATATACCTAGACAGTGTTGATATACAATATACCTAGACACTGTAGGTTAGGGGGCAGTGAAATTTTGCTCAAAGCTGCATTCTTCAGGCATTGTTCCTTATACATATCTAAGACTCCATGCCAAATTTGAAGCTGATATGTCGAGGTTTAGTCTGCCGCATTTTCTACTGAAATTTTTAAATTTACCTACAGTACTAGCCAAACAGCCGTTGTGGCGGTGCAATGTTCTGTTCAGTGTTTATCATCTTTTTTTTCATATCTCTTATTTAATTTAAGTTGTCTTGTTGCAGATGAGTATGGTGCTGTGTCTATATTGATTATCAGCCTTTTCTCATTTCATTTCTCAATGTTGTGTTACCGAGAAATGGAGTTCGAGGATGATGGTGAAAGATCATTATGTCAACATGGTTGATCCTGGCAATGAAAATCTCACACATGTGACTCCCAAGACTGGACACGGAAAGCAGATTGCCAAAACTATTCACGAGTTTCTGGTGGAGAAAAATCTAACCCAGCAGCCCCTTGTGTGTGTTGGTTGTGATGGAACCAATGTAAATGTAGGATCAGAAAATGGAGTCATTCATCATCTTGAAATGTTACTTGGTCACCCGCTCCATTATTTCATATGTCAGCTTCACGGAAATGAGCTGCCTTTCCGCGCAGTTTTTTATCACTATGATGGTAAACCAAGTGGTCCTGAGCATTGGCGTGGTCCCATTGGAAAGCAGATCAAGGAGTCTTTGTCTGAGCTTCCAGTTGTCGCCTTCCAGCCAGTCAGTTTCCCTGATTTCCCTGTGTTTAATGATGAAGTGGAGAAAGATCTGTCCTGGGATCAGAAATACCTGTATAGGATTTGTAAACGAGTTATCACAGGTGTTGTTGAAGATGACTTGGCTGCTATTGAGCCAGGTCCTCCCTGTGTGTCAAGGTGGAACACCTTATGGAGTAGAATCCTCAGGCTGTATGTAGCAACATCAAGACCCAGCCATGAGTTGAAAAGAATTGTCATTACAATAATAAAGTTCAGTGCTCCAATGTGGTTTTACATCACGATACACCCTTACGTAACACACGGCTCAAGGAACGTATTCCAGTCCCTGCCATATATGAAACACCTGAATAGTGAGGAGGAGACGATAGTGAAGAAGGCTGTCCAGAGAAATGCATACTTCGCCCACACAGATCAACTTCTTCCTGGTATGTGTGCAGATGAGGACATGACTGTTAGAGAAAAAGCTGTCTCAATGATAAGAAAAATTAGAGAGGAGAATCAGCAAAAGGAAGAATGCACTGGCAGATCTGAAGAGGAGGAGGAAGATTCTGATGCTGCTGTTGACGAGAATTTGTTAAACTATACTGATGAGGAGGGTAAAGATGGAGATGGGAATGAGGATGTGCCTCCTGTAGTCAACATGAGAAAGGTGGTGACTCCGAAACTAAAGTGGCAAGCAAAAAACTATCATTCCATGATTAACTGGAGGAATGAACTCAAGACTGAGCCTCCTTTCATTGCTTCTCTGTCAAATCTACAGGTTAATGACATTCTTGAGACACCATTAGTGGTGCCCAAGTGGCCAAACAGCACTCAGGCGGTCGAGAGAGGCATAAAAGTGATGACTGAAGCTTGCACTGAAGTGACGGGATACGAATCGAGAGATGGATATATTAGGCAAAGATTATTGTCTAGGAAAATGATGCCAAGGTTCCGCACAAAAAAGAATTTCAATATGAACTTGTAATGATTTTCTATACGGTGTACCTGTAAAATAACATGTGAATTAAATCGTTGTCACCCATGTAAAATTTATCATTATCCTGGAAAACATTAAATGACACCTAATTTTTGGTATACACTAAAAGTTGACAAAAAGTCGTTCGCGATGCGGCAGGGTAAGTATGCATGAAATGGCATGAAATTTTGCACAGGTGTTTGTTACAGCCATACAAACGATGCCTGAAAAGTGCAGCCTGCAACTCAAATAAAAGTGTTTTTTCCCTGCCCCCTGTAGGTATACAATATACCTAGACAGTGTAGGTATAAAATATACCTAGACAGTGTAGGTATACAATTTACCTAGACAGTGTAGGTATACAATATACCTAGACAGTGTAGGTATATAATATACCTAGACAGTGTAGGTATACAATTTACCTAGACAGTGTAGGTATACGAACAATATACCTAGACAGTGTTGATATACAATATACCTAGACACTGTAGGTATGCAATATACCTAGACAGTGTAGGTATAAAATATACATAGACAGTGTAAGTATACAATATACCTAGACAGTGCAGGTGTACAATATACCTAGACAGTATAAGTATACAATATACCTAGACAGTGCAGGTATACAATATGCCTAGACAGTGTAGATATACAATATACCTAGACAGTGCAGGTATACAATATATCTAGACAGTGTCGGTATACAATATACCTAGACAGTGTAGGTATACAATATACCAAGACAGTGCAGGTATACAATATACTTAAACAGTGGAGGTTTACAAAGAATATACCTAGACAGTGTCGGTATACAATATACCTACACAGTGCAGGTATACAATATACCTAGAGAGTACTGGTATACAATATACCAAGACAGTGCAGGTATACTATATACCAAGACAGTGCAGGTATACAATATACCAAGACAGTGCAGGTATACAATATACCAAGACAGTGCAGGTATACAATATACCAAGACAGTGCAGGTATACTATATACCAAGACAGTGCAGGTATACAATATACCAAGACAGTGCAGGTATAAAATATACCAAGACAGTGCAGGTATACAATATACCAAGACAGTGCAGGTATACAATATACCAAGACAGTGCAGGTATACAATATACCAAGACAGTGCAGGTATAAAATATACCAAGACAGTGCAGGTATACAATATACCAAGACAGTGCAGGTATAAAATATACCAAGACAGTGCAGGTATACAATATACCAAGACAGTGCAGGTATAAAATATACCAAGACAGTGCAGGTATACAATATACCAAGACAGTGCAGGTATACAATATACCAAGACAGTGCAGGTATACGAGCAATATACCTAGACAGTGTAGGCATATAAACAATGGTAAACAATAAGTCATTTCAACCAAGGACGGCCAACACGGCCACCATTCACTACACACAACACGGCCACCATTCACTACACACGGACAAAGTTACGTACACACAATATTTTCATTCGTCATCATAATGGCTAATATCCCATCACAGAATAATTGAACTATTTATAATCATTAATATATGCATTACATTTATAATAATTTTATTATGAGTATACCGCCAGTGAGTAGTTGATTAATAGTCATATCTCGGTGGGTTTGGTACATACATACATACATACATACATACACTCCCCCCCACACACACGCACACACAATTTCCCCCCCATACACACAATCCCCCCACATACAATCCCCCCTCATACACACACACACACACACACACACACACACACACAATCACCCTTCACACACTCCCCCTTCACACACACACACACACACACAACAATCTCCCTACACACACAAACAATCCCCCCACACTTTCCCCCACACACAAACATCCCCCAACACACATAAACACTCCCCCCCCCCCACACACACAAACTCCCCCAAACATACACACACTCCCCCACACATACACACACTCCCCCACACATACACACACTCCCCCACACATAAAAATCCCCCACACACAAACAATCCCCCCACACTTTCCCCCACACACAAACATCCCCCCCCACACAAACATCCCCCCCCCCCCACAACACACACTGAAGATAACCAAAGTTTACCTATACATGTCAGCCAGCAGACACTATAAGATTCCAGTGTACAGTATTACCTAAACGTATCTCACTTAATGTTTTTACTGTACCCGGAATAACTGCAGCAGCAGAAACACTGTGACCTCAAGTTATTTTAATATGAAGAAAAAAATTTCCTTAACATAAGTATATATATTTAGGTATGTGATTCATTTTTTGTCTCTTGGTGAATGGGGTATTGCTAGTGCGTGTGTGCGTGCACAGGGTGGTGTAATGCGTCTAGTGTGGCAGCATTATGTTAGTGTTAAGGTGCAGGTGCTCCCTCTCGCTTACAGCTACCGCCGCTGGTAAGTCCCACGTGGTGAACAGGGGAGTAACTTGCATAAGTCTTCCCCTGGCAGTACACAGCCTCTTCACCATTAAGACTACTGCTGTGCCTCTTCGTGGCGACACACAGTAACTGGGTGCCTCGTGGGTCCAGTCCAGACCAGCAGGGAATCTTCGAGTAGCAGTGGGCCCCCGAGGGACGGTGCATAGGCCACTGGCATGTGGACACGTCCTGGAGCCTACCAACCACTGCCCCACTGCCTTGCGGATTAACCTTGGCAGGTATGAGGCTATGGGAGTAAATCCCTAACGAAAAATCTGCGGTGGAGCCCTGCATCAGGCAGACATGCTTACAGAGCTCCAACAAGACCCCAACGGTGGTGTAGGCGGAAGAGGTGATCACCATGGAAACCCAGTGACTACACCGGCGGACGAAGGCAATACACGATGGGCAGGCTACTAAGGCGAAACCCAACAAACTGGGCTATCGGCAGTCCATTTCAACTCTCCCTCTCCCCAGTCATTGCAACACTTGCACCACTGGATCAGGAAAAGGGAGAGCCAAGATGTGTGGTTGCAGCCTGCACACCTGCCTCACCACATAAATCAACTCACTCACAGGCATCATCCAGCTCATTATGACACTCAGCATCATCAAAACCCTTAAATCCCCAATAGTCCTATGGCGACGGACGAGTGGCGATGGGGACAGGCAGAGATGACTGCCGGGAGTCTTTAGTCATAACTCTACACATGGGCAACACGGAGTATGCACTGGGATCTAGACAGCAGTGCAATCCGGTCCTGTCTGTACGACTGGGCAGCCTTTTCGAGGAGCCAGTCTGCTCACCCCATATGGGGTGGGGGCCAGAAAAGGTGACCTAAGCACAGCAGGTCTAAAAAAAATATATTACTGGGCAACCGCACCCAGTAAGGTCATCGTTATGTGGTCGATAACACAATCAAAATCACAGATCTAAAAAAAACAGACTACACAACCTCTTATGGTCACTGCATGGAATGTCCGGACCTTTCTGGATTCTGGCACAAATGAGCGTCCTGAAAGAAAACCTGCCCTTGTGGCAATAGAGATGGCAACGTATGACATCGATATAGCAGCCATTGGCGAGTTCTGGCTCCCAGACGAGGGTCAATTCACAGAACGGGGGTCTGGATATACCTTTTTCTGGAAGGGTAAGTCTGCTGCTGAGAGAAAATGCATTTATCATGTTGGCTTTGCTATCCGCCAACGCAACCTACACAGGCTAACTGAAATGCCTATCAGGATTAACGAGTGCCGCATGACCCTCCGAGTTCCACTGAATCACTCTCGTCATGCCTTTTTCATCCGTGCATCACTGGATGCAGAGGATGACATCAAGGAGGCCTTTTACGCCGACCTCGACAGAGTGCTAGCCTCTATCACCAGAGAAGATAAGGTTGTGCTCCTTGCTGACTTCAATGCCAGAGTTGGCACAGCTGCTGACATTTGCCAGGGAACCATAGAGAGAAGTGGACTAGGCAAGCTTAATACTAACGGCCTACTCCTCCTCGGCAAGTGCTGCACTCAGCCTCACTATCACAAATACCTTGTTTTGGCAGGCCGACAAGTTCAAAGAGTTCGTGGCAACACCCATGATCCAAACACTGGCATCTCATTGATTACACCATTGGCAAAGAAAGAGATCACCGAGTTGTCCTCATCAGTTAATGTCAACCCCGCCGGCTAAACTGGCACTGGCACGAGTAAGGAAGGCAGCCAAGAACATGGAAAAGAGAGTTTAACCCCCGGGTGGATGGGGAAGAACTCAGACTGGGTTCCATTATGCAGGACACTGCCATTCATGCCATCGTGGAGTTGCCTTACAATGGCGATGAATTTTGGGGGGCAGCAAAAACGGCTGAGAGTCAACCAGAGGGCTTCCCTGTTGACCGAGTCGAAGGCCTTGGTTAGGTCGATGAAAGCCATGCACAGGTCACGACGTTTTTCTCTGCACTTTTCCTGTATTTGGCGGGCAGCAAAGATCATGTCAGTGGTGCCACGTGATGGTCTAAAGCAGTGGGTCTCAACCTTGTTTGCCCCATGCACCCCTTTCACCATATGTCAGAATGTCATTCCCCCCTCCTTTCCAAGATTGTCTGCCTCAAAAAGTGCATTCCAAATAATATGCATATAATACTGAAAATCCTTTCTTTTTCCCATATTAGTACATATACATTTACAATTTTACATGGATTATTTTTAAAGTGGAGTTTTACAAATTAAATACCAATTGAAAATGTTGAGGGATTTATAAAACTTGAATAAAAGTAAAATAGTTTTTTTATATTTATAATGAATTACTTAACAGACCAAACTAAAGCATAATGCAATAAACAAAAAGTTCAATAGAATACCAGGATATTGTAAATTTCTAATTAATTTTATTCAGATGAAGATTACAGTCAATGAGAAACCTGTGATTGTTTTTTCTTCGCCAATTCTGGGATACGCGGAGGAGTGCTTGAAAGGGCACAACGCAGGTTATTTGCTACCTCTAATCTACTACGTTGCTTCATTTTAATTTGCAACAGAGTTGAAAAGCCTGACTCACAAAGATATATCGACACAAACGGAAGCAATGCACGGATAGCTCTTTCTGCCACTTTTGGGTAGGAATCGCACATCAAGGGCCAAAATTCTGTGATTGATTTTTCATCGAACATATCTCTTGCTCCCGAATCAGTTTCCCCCCCCCCCCCCCCCCTGAAAACCTGAATTCCCCCCCTGGGGGGAATTCCTCCCTGGTTGAGAACCCCTGGTCTAAAGGCACATTGAGATTCTGGGAGGAAGTTTTCCGCCTCAGGAAGAAATCTGTTAAGGAAGACTCGGGCGATAATCTTGCCAGCTAAGGTCAGCAGCGAGATCCCGCGGCAGTTGCCACAGTCTGACCAGTCTCCCTTGTTATTATAAATAATACCGATTGAGGCGCCTTGAAGAGCTTGGGGGATTTCCTCCATTTCCTATATATTCTCCAGGAGAGAGTGGAGATGGCTGGTAAGCAGAGGTCCTCCTGCTTTATACACCTCAGCTGGGATTCCATCAGGCCCTGAGGCTTTGTTATTTTTCATCTGTTCATTGGCAGTAGCTACCTCACCCAGGAATGGAGAATAGCTAAGGTGGGTCAGCTCTCGATGCTGAGGGACCTGCTGGGTAGTCAGGACATCCACATTCAGTGTTTCGATTGAGCAGAGAATGGTAATGCTCTTTGCAGCGCTGAAGGCCTTCATCGTCTTTAATTGTGGAGTTATCGTCGGAGGAGCTAAAGGGGGCTGCGCCACGAGTGATTTCCACATAAAATGTTTTGGTGGAATTGAAAAATTCTCCCATCTTGTGCTGATCTGCAAATTTTTGTGTTTCACATGTTTTATTTTTAAACCAGTCATTCTTTAGATTGCGAAGTTCCCGCTGGGCCACAGCTTTATTCTTGCAGAAGGTATGAACTTTGGTCCGAGAATGAGGGTTGTTCTGCCAGTCAATCAAAGCAGCACGTTTATCATTGATGAGTACATTGTTTGCCGGGTCATTTTCATCAAACCAGTCCTGGTGTATTCTTTTGATCTAGCCACGGGTCTCTCTGCAGGTTTTTGTCATGACAGTGTTGAGAATATCCCATTCGGCACTGGGATTTGGGTTGTTGGTTGTCGGGTTGTTTATCAGCCCACGATCAAGCTTTTCTTTGAAATAATCTGCTACTGCTGGATCCTCCATATGCTTAGTGTTAAAACCTCTTCTAGATGCTTGCTGCCTTGGCCGTTTTGGGGCGACGTGAAGTGAGAGCTTGACTCTGACGAGCCGATCATCAGTGTAGCAGTGGTCTGAGCCACTTATGGCACGGGTGATGACTGACAGTTTAGCCGGCGGGGTTGACATCGAGTACCTCATGAAGGGTCTTTTCAACATAAGACGGCTACAGGTAAAAACAAAGGTGTTGGCAGCTTCCATTACTGAACTTGAGTATGCAGACGACTTCACTCCTGTTTCTCACACTGAACGCGACCTTGAGGTGAATGTACATTAGACTCAAATTCTCTTTCAACCTGCCCCTGGTTCAGACACACCTCCACCATCCATCTAGCTTATCGGTACTACCCTCTCTAATGTTACCCACTTTCGGTATCTCGTCTCCCACCTATCCACCACCGTGGACATCGATGAAGAGATTCAACATCGGATCAGATGTGCATCTCAAGCCTTTGGCAGACTCTAAAACCGTGTCTTCAGCTGTAGGGAGCTGAAATTATCAACATATCTACACGTATATCGAGCTGTGGTCCTCCCCACCCTGCTATATGGCAGCGAGACATGGGTCGCATACAGGAGGCACCTCTAGGCACTTGAAAACTTTCACCAACGTAGTTTACGTTCCATCCTCCGAGCTCGCTGGGAAGACAAGAGAACAAATGCCAGTATTCTTGCAAACACCAACTGAAGGAGCATCGAGGCTTCCATTATCCATGAAAAACTACGCTAGACTGGCCATGTTACCCGCATGGACGACAATAGACTGCCAAAGTAACTCATTTACAGTCACCTAATGAATAGTAAACGTAACGCCGGTGGACAACTTAAAAGCTATAAGGATAGTCTTAAGACAAACCTGAAAAAAGTGCCAAATCGACCTCCTCACCTGAGAGACGATTGCTCCAAATTGTAACGTGTGGAGGAGCACCACACAAGAAGGTGTCAATGCTTTCGAATTAACCCGACGTCAGACCGAGGCAGACAAGAGCCAAAGCCTGAAAGACTCTGCCACCGCCCCTCCCACACTCGATGTAGCCCTCCACATGTGCAACATCTGTGAACAACTCTGTCTGTCCCGTATCGGCCTCTTTAGTCACCTCAAACTCACCAACGAAGGTGACATCCTTATTAACTCATATCATTATCGCATAGCTGGATGATCGTTATACTCGATTCCGAGTGACAGCAAAGTATTAGTAGTGTGTGTGTGTGTGTGTGTGTGTGTGTGTGCGCGCGTGCGCGCGCGTCCGTCCGTCCGTCCGTCCTTTCGTTCGTTTGCATTTCCTGGTGAATACTAACAATAAACTTATTAGAATTTTTTTCCAAACACTTGTTCACACTTGTATTGGAGAGCACAAGTATACAATTCGTTCCACACCTTCAGTAGTACATTTTTTTTCATTATACTACTTGTTCCAGTGTTCATTAATGTAGTACAGTTGTCTCTCGAAAAATGATGTTCATTGAAAATTCTGGTCGGAAAATGTTTTAATGAGGTGGATGTTGCTTATATGACTCTCTCTCTCTCTCTCTCTCTCTCTCTCTCTCTCTCTCTCTCTCTCTCTCTCTCTCTCTCTCTCTCTCTCTCTCTCTCTCTCTCTCTCTCCCTCTCCCCCTTCCATCTCTCCCACACCTTCCCTCCCTTTCTTCTCTCCCACACCTTTCCTCTTTATTCCCTCGTACTCAAGTAAAGGTTGATCATAATTCACCAAAAAGCTTCACAATTTTTATCATTACGCCGCCGAGATTCAAGCTCAGTTGAGTAAATGAGTTGTGAAGCCTCGACTAATGAATATCCTCCGGCGCTCTTCCTTCCTAAGTATCTTTGACGCGACAGGAACCCAAAGTGACTTCTAGAGAGGTTACTGACATCTGAACTGGGTCCTTTAAGAGAACAGATTGCAAGAAGGTCGTGTTTGTCGCTCCTATAGGAACTGAGACTTGGAAGAATATCGTTGCTTGAACAGGAATCCAGTAGAGAATTCTTTGAAGGATTGCATAGGGCACTCAGAATTTAGTTCTATAAAGGATTATAGACACACCTGCAGATACCCGGCCAGATATCATCGCCTCTCTACGAACCCAAAATTCAAATTCCAAGGAAGGATATCAGAACTCCTACAGCATCCTACGAAAATTCAAGCCTCAAGGATCCCCATCTTCTCCGCAGGAACCAACAGGATCCGAGTATATATATTGATCCCGTATTCAGAATCTCTGGATATCGCTTTCCCTGCTCAGCAGATCTCTCCTTCGCATCCTTGTAGACGTCCTGACGGGTACGGGAGATAAGACCCTTGGATCCGTGAGATGTTATGTGTGATAATGCGATCAAGGACGCCGCCCGTACTCCTGCCCCTGACGTTATCTCAAGCAGGACTTAACACCCAATCAGGGGCGGGGGATGGTCGTCCTGGCACTTGATCCTCCGCCGCCGCCTGCCGGGCCGTCAGGACGGTGGTGAGAGGTCTGGTAAAGTTTTTTTTCAATTTCGTTGCGTCTTGCGGTCTTTCTCTTTAATTTTTTTATCTATGGACTCTCTCTCTCTCTCTCTCCTCCGATACGCCGCTCTGAAGCTGTCGCCTTTAAGCTAATTGCAAAATAAACATACGTTGCTCTGTCGGAAGTGATGAAGAGGGGGGTGGTATAGGAGGGGTTAGGGGTTAAGTAAATGCCCTGGATGTCCTTAAGCCTCGATGCAGTACGATAGTTTGGGTTGACTCTGTGGTTGGGTTCTGGTGGCAGCGAGCGGTCACTTCACCACCCCCTGCCTCTTGTATTATGATTGACTAAAAGCGAACGAGTTTATCCCTCTCTAGTTGGTGTACGGAGAGCGAGAGAGAGAGAGAGAGAGAGAGAGAGAGAGAGAGAGAGAGAGAGAGATCCCGTACTTTTAATTGTATAAAAAGTTTTCACATTACCCTACTGCTTCTCACACACTCAAAAAAAAAATAGTCTCTTCAGCTTTATTATCACTGTTAGATAATTGTGGCTGTGGCGTCAAGTTAAGTGGTCCTCGGAGGCTCAGAGATCGTCCTCAAACAGTTAAACCATTGTCCCAAATGACTGAAATAGAGGAGGTATTGGAGTAAGAGAAAAATTAGCACTTGAGGGTCGAGTGGTCCTCCACCTCTCACACAGGTCATCAGTGAACACACACAAGCACTGAAACAAAGGATTACACACACACACACCTACCTCTGCACCCCTGACAGACAGTACCACTACACTGAAGTTCCACGGATATGGTATGATCTCCCTTCTCTACTGCTATCCAACGTCATTTCCCTAGCTAACAAGTTTGACGAGCTGGCAACTACAGTCAGGTCAGCCGCCGCGAGCGTCGTTGCCATATGTGAGGCTTGGCAAATTGTGCCTGAAACGTGTCATATTGAGGGATATCAACTCTTTCATCACCTTCGTTCACATAGACGCGGAGGGGGCGTTGCCCTCTTCTGTCAAGATGACCTACTCCCGTCACGCCTGGATGTTCAAGTCCCAGCAGATGTGGAAGCATTATGGGTAAGTGTTGTGCCACCGGCCCACCGGCGCCACACTGCTTCCCTCATAATCTGTGTGGCATACCATCCGCCTCGCTCACCCACCAGAGTCACTCTTATCAATCATCTCATTACAACCTCAGACCACCTCAGAGTTAGGTACCCATGTGCCAAGTTAGTATTATGTGGGGATTATAATGAAATTGACACCACTGATATCCAGGACCAGCTATCACTATCACAAGTTGTGACCTTCCCCACACACGGTCAAAATACCCTTGACCTTATCTTAACTGACTTAGCGGACCAGTACCAACCACCTCAACCAATGCCTCCTATCGGGTGTAGCACACACTTATCAGTGCTCTGGTCCCCAGTTGCCACTCCCACACAAGTACAGAGACCCTACATCAAGACGTACAGGCCGATTACTGACTCTGCAGTGCGCCTCTTCGGGCAGTGGATAGTTCACCATCCCTGGACTGAAGTACTTAGCGTGGATGACGTGGAAACCAAATGGATAAATTATACCAACACCACCACGGAAGCTCACCACCACTTCTTCCCCGAGAAGTCCGTCAGATCTCACCCAGCTGACTTGCCCTGGATCACACCTCGGATCAAAAGACTTATGCAACAGAGAGACAGAGCCTTTCATCTCAATGACCACATCCGCTACAGGTCCCTTCGCAACCGAGTCATCCGCGAAATACGCACTGCAAAGAAGTCCCACTACCCAACCAAATTACAACACCTGAAGCAGACCAACATCAGTCAATGGTATGGTAAGCTTAAAGAACTCTGTGGACTAAACAATAAGACACACCCCCCTCCCATTCCTCAGCCATCTCACTAATGTTTGCGCAGCTGAGCAAACAAATAACCATTTCGCTACTATATGCCAGACGCTCCCCCGGCTTGACACAACCACTCTCCCTGCTTCCCTACCAGCCCCCCTTCCCACTGACTTAGTAGAAGAATTTGAAGTAGCAAAACGCCTGGACAAACTAAAATTAAACGCTCTACCACCCCCATTGACTTACCAATGAAACTCTTCAAGGAGTTCTCCCCGGAGCTTGCTAAACCCCTATGCTCCATCATTAATGATTCTCTCAGTCATGCCAGATGCCCAGCTGACTGGAAGACCTCTTATGTATCACCAGTGCCCAAGTCAACCAGCCCACAATCCTTGAATCAGCTACGACCTATTGCAATCACCCCAATACCCAGCCTAATCTGTGAAAGTTTTGTGTTCGACTGGGCTTATGCTGATATTGCAGGAATCGTAGACTCTCAGCAATTTGGCAATATGAAAACTTCCTCCACCACTCACTATCTTGTCAGCTTTCTCGATTACATATACCGCCATCTCGAGAAACGAAAAAGTCTGTAGCTGTCGCCTTCATTGATTTCACTAAAGCATTCGACCTAGTCGACCACAATATAATCATCAACAAAGCTATTGACCTTGGGCTTCGGAGAAGTCTTATACCATGGCTTACAGACTTCCTCAGTGACCGACGCCAAGCTGTACGCTTCCGAGGGGCTGTCTCCACCTTTCAGTCACTCACCTGTGGCGTCCCCCAAGGCACCAAGATGGGACCACTCTGCTTCCTTATGCTCATCAATGATGCCCTAAGAGAAACCCCTGCTCGCTGGAAATATGTCGACGACTCCACCATTGGGATCAAAGTCAACAATTCTGCTCCCGACTATACCGCCCTTCAGGATTTATTGAACAGTCTCCAAAACTGGGCCACCAACAACCATGTCACTATCAACCATACCAAGACCATGGTTATGCACATCAACCTCTCCTCCGACATTGTCCCACCTCCTTCCATTACTTTAGGTCCGAACACACTCCAGGTTGTAGATTCCACGAAGCTCCTCGGCGTCACCATAGACAACAAACTAAATTGGAAACCACACGTCAGTGAAGCTGTCAAATCCTCCAGTTCCGTCTCCACCTCCTCCGCCGACTCAAGTCCCTCGGAGTTCCTGCACCCGAGCTCCTCAGTGTTTACACAACATTCATACTTCCCAAGCTCACCTATGCCTCCCCTACCTGGTCTTCCTCCCTAAATGCCACACAACGTAAACACCTAGAAAAAGTGCAAAAGAGGGCATGCAAGATTATTCTCTCCCCTTCCTACTCCACATATCAAGAAGCGCTCAACACACTGACCCTTTCGACTCTCACTGACCATCACCACGACCTCGTCTGCAAATTTGGTAAGAAGCTTCTACACCATCCTCGACACCGGCTCCTACTACCACCTGAGATCCCTAGCCCGAGAATTGCTGTTCGACACCACAACCGCATCCAGCCCATACGTGCACGAACTGATCGCTATAAGAACAGCCCATTCCCAACCATTGTAAAAATTATCAATAACTTGTAATAAACCAGTGTATTCACTCCCAGTAAATACTACTTTTTGCACTGTCACTATGTTGAAATGCACTGTAGTTTGAGCTTTTCCCCATCTAGTTATTATATATCTTATTTGTATCACTTATGTTACTTGTATATTGTTTGTAATTTGAAACCGATTCCCGAAATATGTAACTGTATATTTTCAGCCTTCTGGCTGCCAAGCTCTTTCAATAAACAGTTAATCTATTACACCGGTCAACACAATTTTTCTGGCACAAGATTTTTAAACGGATTTTAAGTAAATTTGGGGGCAGAATCCAAATATGACTTTGGTTTTTGTCTATCACATCAGGTTTTTGAGATGTACCGTATTGCACTTTTGCTGGGAAACGTAAACTTTTGGATCAAAATTGATGGTTTAAACATGTATACATAAATTTTTTCAGCATTGCAATTTGTATTTTTCTATAACCAAAAATTGTTAATATCAAATTGGAAAGTTAATGCACATATAATATTTAAATGTAACATTGAAGGGTGAAAAAAAACAATTAACGTACGGTAGAAATAGTGCAAGTATAAAGATCAAGTTACAGTTACATAAACTTCCTCTTTTTGGCCAATATCTTATGTACAGCTTCTGGAAAATGTCTCATCAAACTCCAGCAGTAGTCCGCCATCATGTTCGAGTCCCATCGACCTTGGTAACGTTCTTCCATTACTTTAATGTCTTGATGAAAGCGCCCCCCTTGCTCCTCGCTCACTTCTCCCAGATTTTCTGGAAACTCGTCCAAGTGACTGTGTAAGTAGTGAACCTTGATACTCATTCTGCATCCAAGTGCTTGTAAACTCAAGAGCAGCTCTTCCACAATTTCTTGATAGTTGTCCGCTTTCTTGTTCCCTAAGAAGTTCCGTACCACATTAGAGAAAGCATTCCAAGTTCTTGCCTGTGCCTCAGTCATTGTTGCAAGGAAGTGTGGATCTCTGAGTAGTGTTCTTATTTGAGGTCCATCAAAAATCCCTGCCGTTTTCTTCTCGTCGCTAAGACTTGGAAAGGTTGAGCATATATATCTGAAACACTCTCCACTATGATCAAGAGCCTTGACGAATTGCTTCATGATACCAAGTTTTATGTGCAGAGGAGGAAGGACAATGTTTTTCCTGTCAACCAGAGGATCGTTAATGATATTCTTGTCACCAGGCGTCAAACTATGTCTTGGTGGCCAATTCTTTTTCACCCAATGGTCTGCTGTAGCCCTGCTGTCCCAGTAGCACAGAAAACAGGGGTATTTTGTGTACCCTCCTTGCTGGCCCAATAGAAAGTTTACCATTTTCAAGTCCACACAAATTAACCATTCATGAGCATGGTATTGCAACCTCTCTAGAACAGTCTTAATGTTTTCATACTCTTCTTTAATTTGTACAGAATGTCCGATTGGAATTGAACCATACTTGTTTCCGTTATGAAGAAGAACACATTTCAAGCTCCTTTTAGAACTGTCAATAAAAAGTCTTCAATCCTTACTATCATATGCTGGTAGTCCCATGGAGAGAAGAAGTCCTTCTACATCATTACAAAAAACAAGCTGGTCATATGAATGAAAGTACTTCCGCAGTTGCTCTTCTCTGTTGAGATAAAAGGAGACACTCGTGCCAGGTTTTAAGAGTCGTTTCTCTTGAAGCCTGGAAGCTAACAATTCAGCACAGTCTCTTCATCTTCACCAGTAGAAACAGGTGAATTCCGGTCTGTATCCTCAATCTCTGGTAGCTCAGTAAATTCTGGCACGTTACGTGATGGAGCAAATCTGAGATCAGATTTGGATTCAGCACCTTAAAGTTAGTAAAAAAACAGTTAAAAGGTTTCATGCCAGAAAAAAAAAAAATTTTTTTGTAGACCAGTGTTATTATTATTATTAATATTATTCCGTTTCGTAACAAACTTGCAGCGCCTCCCTCCCTTCACCCCCCACCCCCCCCAGGTTATCTTCCGTGCCGGCTGCTCAATGCAATTTCTTCACTATTTGGACTTCTATGAATGTTGAATGTGTGGTCGTAGACGTGTGGGATGTTGGCCTTGGAGAGGGGGGCGGGAACTGGTCTGTATGTAGATATGAAACGGACCTCTAAGCTGTGATTAAGAGTGTGGCTATCTGTAGGTGAGTGGCCACACACACACACACACACACACACACACACACACACATGTAATGATTGTTTATCAGACCACAGCTTACTGCCCAGAGAAGAACAACACATATAACAGTGAGTAGAGGAGTACGTGTTCACCCACGTAAGTTGACACATCCTACCGGTCACTGCTATATGTGCTGGTCTTCTCTGGTCTGTAAGCTGTGGCCTGATAAACAATCATTACACACGCACACCAGTAATATCACTCTCCTGGAGGGCAGGAAAGTCTTATAACTGTAACAGGAAAGTTAACACACATTCTATAAAGGTACAGATATTTTGTTGTTATTGACTGTACGTGGGACTATTCAAGAAGATGAGTCTACCTCACGCGGCTGAAGTGTGGAACATTAGATCATCAGAAGATTATTTAGCTATCCAAGTTTACATCACCTGATGATTAAAAACCCGACCGCTACCTGGGAGATGGCTAGGCTAGACTAGGCTAGGCTAGGCTAGGTTAGGTTAGGTTAGGTTAGGCTAGGCAAGGCTAGGCTAGGCTAGGCTAGGCTAGGTTAGGTTAGGTTAGGTTAGGCTAGGCTAGGCAAGGCTAGGCAAGGCAAGGCTAGGTTAGGCTAAATTAATTTATAATATTGGAATTACTTAATTTTACCGGCACACCACCCCGTTAAGTACTGTACTGCGGTGTCCCTCAGGATTCATTTAGTTTAAAACTCGGGTTGAAACACGACGACCCTCTTCAAGGGAAGATTTTGTTTAATAATACGGGCGTTATCATCATCAACACACAAGAACTTCACAAATCAGTAGGAGTTTACAACTAACACTGGTTTTAATTCACTAACCTAACCTAAAAGTTAATTAATGAAAAGTATCTTAGTTGTATAAGTATTATCTCGTAAGTTAATGTTAACTAGAACTGCTCTTTTTCAAATTAGTTAAGAAGGTTCCGTGTGTGTGTGTGTGTGTGTGTGTGTGCGCACCTTAATGATGGTGCGCACAACACACCTCACAACTACACATCACCGCCATCTACAACCACACCTCACAACTACACGTCACCGCCACCTACAACCACACCTCATAACCATACCCTAACAGCCACCCTACAACCACATCACATTAAACACTTCCCAGTCACCCCCGGGAGGGTCTCCTGTACCCTTCTCCTACCACGGGGAAATTGAATTTGAGGACACCGTCTCTTCGTCAGCAGGTCTTCTCACCTCCCTCCTTCTCTTCCTCCTCTTCATTATCATCTTCCTCTTCCTCCTCCACTTCCTCCCCTTCCTTTCTCTCTTCTTCCTACTGTTCCTGTTCTACCTCTTCCTCATCCTATTCTTCCTCCTCTCCATCTTCCTTTTCGTCCTCCATCTCCTCTTCTTCCTCTTCCCCTGCTCCTCCTCCTCTTACTCTTCCTCCTTCTCTTCCTCCTTCTTTTCCTCTTCTCTTGACCTCCGCCCCTTCCTCTTTCTCCTTTTCCTCCACCTCATCCTAGTAATCCTCCTCCTCTTCATCTTCTTTTTCCTCCTCCGTCTCCACTTCCTCTTCTTCATCCTATTCCTCTTCCTCCTCCTCCTGAGACGTGTACCAACTTCCTGTGTATGTTATCTCTCCCTTCCACATTACTGTGTTTCCTACCTTAATATCTTCCCCTCTCCCTCCCACCTTCTCCCCTATGTTTAACCTAACCCAACCCAACTCAGAGTCATTATCAACATCAATGTCTGTCAGCCGTAATGGTATTGAGACAGTAAAGCGTCACACCTGAACACTCTTAAGGTGGCTGGAGGGACTTATGGTTATGGTAACAATGAGTTTTATTCACGTAACACAACGTAGCGGTATGACTCTACTGGATTACTGCCTCATTTACCACTAATAAGCTCCTTTGCTGCCGGGCGTACGACCAACCCCTCTTATTCCGCTATATTTGCATTATTAGTACACTTGATGGCAAATAAAAATTCAATGATCCGTACGATATGTTTTCCCTTCTGTTGCCAGCCGTAGTTTCAGTTTCTGGTGCCACAGTGGGATTGTGTGATAAGAATATGTACCTAATATGTACAGTCTCATTCAAGATTCTTCGAACACTGCTGGAGACACCTGGCAACTTGAGGCCGTTTGTTTACTCTAGTACGTAGTAAAAATATGAATGAATGTAAAAGGTTATTGGTTACTTAGTTCCCTGTTGCTTGATTAATGGTTGGGTTTTGTTGTTTCGTACTATGCTACGTACTATAGTAAACAAACGGCCTTGAGTTGCCAGCTGTCTCCAGCAGTGTTCGATGAATCATGAACGAGACTGTGCCTAGTTTGTCAAAGAGTAAATATCTATTCTTTCGTTTTCCTTGTTGTTCTGCACTTACTGTGCAAACACACACTACTACTTTACTGTCACTCGGAATCGAGTATGGCAATCATCCAGCTATGATACAATGATTCGAGTTATTAAGGATGGCACCTTTGTTGGTGAGCTCTGAGGTGACTAGAGAGTCTGATACCGGACAGATGTTGCACGTGTGGAGGGCTACATCTAGTGCGGGAGGGGTGGCGGCAGCATCTTTCTGGCGTTGATGCTTGTCTGCCTCAGTTTGCAGTCGGGCTAACTCAAAAGTATTTACACCTTCTTGTGGTGCTCCACCAAGCGTTAAGGTGTGGAGTAATCATCTCCCAGGAGAGGGGATCGATTTGGCACTTTTCAGGTTTGTCTTAAGACTATCCTTATACCTTTTCAGTTATCCGCCAGCGTTACATTTACTATTGGTTAGGTGACTGTAAAGTAGCTGCATTGGCAGTCTTCTGTCGTCCATGCGGGTAACATGGCCAGTACAACGTAGTTGTTCATGTATAATGGTAGCCTAGATGCTTCTACAGTTGGTGTCAGTGAGAATTCTGGCATTTGTTCTCTTGTCTTCTCAGCAAACTCTGAGGTGAAAGTTTTCAAGTGCCTTGAGGTGCCTCCTGTATGTGACGCATTTCTCGTTGCCATATAGCAGGATGGTGAGAACCACTGCTCGAGATCGTGCAACTTTGTAGATAATTTCAGTTCCTTACAGCTGAAGACACGTGTATGGAGTCTGTTAAAGGCTAGAGATGCACATTTAATCTGAATTTGAATCTCGTCATCAATGTCCGCGGTGGAGGACAGGTGGGAGCCGTAATACTAAAAGTGGGTAACATTACAAAGGGTAGTACCACTAAGCTAGATGGATGACGGAGGTGTACCTGAACCAGAGGCAGGCTCAAAGATAATCGTAGTCTTACGTACATTCACCTCGAGGCTGAAGTGTGCATGCGCTTCTGAGTAGGTGTACAGTATCTCCTGTAGGTCACGTTCAGTGTGAGCGACTACGCCAAGGTCGTCTGCAATACCGAAGTTCAGTTATGGAAGCCCCCGTGTTTCAGGCTGGAGTCGTCTTATGTTGAAGAGACCTTTGTCATCCGGTACTGGATGTCCACCCTGCCTGCTAAATTGGCACTGGCACGAGTAAGGAAGGCAGCCAAGAAAATGGAAAAGAGAGTTGGTGCCAGAACACAACCTTGTTTTACCCCCGTTTGGATGGGGAAGAACTCAGATTGGGTGCCATTATGCAGAACACTGCCGTTCATGCCATCGTTGAGTTGCCTTACAAAGACGATGATTTTTGGTGGGCAGCCAAAACGGCTGAGGGTCTGCCAGAGGGCTTCCCTGTTGACCAGGTCAAAGGCCTTGGTTAGGTCGATGAAAGCCATGTACAGGTCACGACGCTGTTCTCTGCATTTTTCTGTATCTGGCGGGTAGCGAAGATCATGTCAGTGGTGCCATGTGATGGTCTAAAGCCACATTGAGATTCTGGAAGGAAGTTTTTTTACCTCAGGAAGAAGGTCTGTTTTGGAGGACTCTGTCGATAATCTTGCTCGCTACGGACAGCAACGAGATCCCGCGGTAGTTGCCACAGTCTGATCAGTCACCCCTTGTTCTTATAAATATTAACGATGGAAGTGTCTTTAAGAGCTTGGGGATTTCCTCCTTTTCTAATATATTTTCCAGGAGAGAGTGGAGATGGCTGGTTAGCAGAGATCCTCCTCCTGCTTTATACACCTCAGCTGGGATTCCATCAGCCCCGGAGGTTTTGTTGTTCTTCGTCTGTTTGGTGGCAGTAGCTACCTCATCCAGGGATGCAGGATAGCTGAGGTGGGTCAGCTGTGGATGCTGAGGAACCTGCGGTGGTGTCCGGACATCCACATCGGTGTTTCGGTTGAGCAGTAAATGGTAGTGCTCTTTCCAGTGCTGAAGGATGCCTTCTTCGTCTTCAATTAGGACGTTACTGTCAGATGAGCAGAAGGGGGCTGCGCCATGACTGATTTTCCCATAAAATGTTTTAGTGGAATTGAAAATATATCTTGCGTTAATCTGCAAGTTTTTGCATTTCACATGCTTTACTTTTTGACCAGTCGTTCTTAAGATTACAAAGTTTGCGCTGGGCCGTCCGAGACTGAGGGTTGATTTGCCACTCATTTAAAGCAGCACGTTTATCAAAGACGAGTACATTGATTTCTGGATCATTTTCATCAAACCAGTCCTGGTGTATTCTTTCGATCTGGCCGAGGGTCTGTTTGCAGGTTTTTGTCAGGACAGTGTCGAGAATACCCCATTCGGCACTGGGATATGGGTTGTTTATCAGCCCTTGGTTCGAGCTGCTCTCTGAAAGCATGTGCTACTGCTGGATCCTCCAGACGCTTAGTGTTAAAACCTCTTCTGAGGCTTGTTGCCGTAGCCGTTTTGGGGCGATGTGAAGTGAGAGCTTGGCTCTGGCGAGCCGATGATCGGTGTAGCAGTGATCTGAGCCATGCATGGCTTGGGTGAAGAGGATATCTCGTCGATCTCATTCTTTAACAATGATGTAGTCAATGAGATGCCAGTGTTTGGATCGTGGGTGTTGCCACAAATTCTTGAACTTGTAGGCCCGCCTGAACAAGGTATTTGTGATAGTGAGGTTGTGTGCAGCACACTTGTTGAGGAGGAATAGGCCGTTCGTTGCCTAGTCCATTTTTCCCTATGATTTCCTGCCAATTGTCAGCATCTCTGCCAACTCTGGCATTGAAGTCAACAAGGAGCACAACTTTATCCTCTTTGGGGATAGAGGTTAGCACTCTGACAAGGTCGGCGCAAATGGCCTCCTTGATGCCATCCTCTGCATCCAGTGTTGGGGTGTATGGATTGAAGAAGGCATGGCGTTAGTGATTTAGTGGGACTCTGCACGTCATGAGGTGCTCGTTGATCCCATTAGGCATTTGAGTTAGCCTGTGTAGGATGCATTGGTGGATGGCAAATCCAACTCCATAAATGCTATTTCTCTCAGCAGCAGGCTTACCCTTCCAAAAGAAGGTATAGCCAGATCCCCGTTCTGTGAGTCGACCCTCTTCTGGGAACCGAAACACATTAATGGCTTCTAAGTCGATGTTATACCTAGCCAGCTCTTTTGCCACAAGGGCAGATCTTCTTTGAGGACTTTCATTTGTGCCAGTATCCAGAAGAGTCCTGACATTCCACGCAGCGACCATTAGAAGCTGTATAATTTGTTCTTATTTTGACCTGTGATGATGATTTTGTTTTCGACCGCATAAGGATGACCTTACTGGGTGTGATTGCACCTTTCCTAACCCCCTTCCCATGTGGAGTGAGCAGTGACTCCTCGAATAGGCTGTTCAGTCGCACAGATAGGACCGGATTGCACTGCTGCCTAGACCCCAATGCATAAACGACCATCTCATCTATGCCTCCCATGTGCAGAGTTGTGATTAGAGTCTCCCTGGAGTCATCTCTGCTGATCCCCATCGCCACCCGTCTGTCACCATAGGACTTATAAGGGTATAGGGTTTTTGATGATGATGAGCTGGATGATTACTGCGTTTGAGTTGATTTATGTGGTGAGGCAGGAGTGCAGGCTGCAACCACACATCTTGCCTCTCCTTTTTTTCTGATCCAGTGGTGTAAGTGTTGCAACGAATGAGGAAAGGAAGAGTTACAATGGACTGCCGATAGTCCATTTGTTGGGTTTCGCCTTTGTAGCCTGTCCATCGTGCATTGCCTTCGTCTGCCGGTGGAGTCGCTTGGTTTCCATGATGGTCACCTCCCCCGCTTATACCACCGTTGGGGTCTTGTTGGAGCGCTGCAGGGGCATGTCTGGCTGATGCAGGGCTCCACTGCAGATTTTTCGCTCGGGGTGTATTCCCGTGGCCTTCTACCTACCAAGGTTAATCTGCATGGCAGCAGGGCAGTGGTTGGTAGGCGCCAGGACGTGTCCTGATGCCAGTGGGCCTATGCGCCGTCCCTCTGGGGCCCACTGCAGCTCCGAGATCTCCTGCTGCTCTCGCCTGAGACCACTTGGCAACCCAGTTACTGTGTGTTGCCACGAGGAGGCACAGCAAGAGTCTTGATGGTAAAGAGGCTGTGTACTGGCAGGGGAGGACTAATGCAAGTTGCTTCCCTGTTCGCCACGAGGGTTAGGCAGCGGCGGTAGCTAAAAACGAAAGGAAGCAAGCAGTGCTTGCACCTTAATACTAACATAATGCTGCCACACTAGTCGCATTATACCACCTTGTGCACACACACACACACACGCACCATCCACACACACACACACACACACACACCATCCACACACACACACACACACACACCACACACACCACACACACACACACACACACACACACATCCACACACACACACACACACACACCATCCACACACACACACACACACACGTACCATCCACACACACACACACACACACCATCCACACACACACACACCATCCACACACACACACACACACACACACACCATCCACACACACACACACACACACACACACACACGCACACACACACACAAAATCCACCCACACGTATAGTAAGTTTTGTCAGATCAAACCAAGACAGTAGAAAAACCTTCATGCCAGTATCTGAGGTTATTGTTTGTAAAATGGGAGGATGCATTATTGTCTCAGGGGCTATATTAGATACTGCACATGATATTACTGTCTATTTGTGTCATCAGTTCTCTGATATGGAAGCTTTGGTCTCGGCGGGAGGTGTAATGATTGTTTATCAGACCATAGCTTAGAGCCCAGAAAGAACAACACATTTAACAGTTAGTAGATGAGCAGGTGTACACCCACGCAAGTTGACACACCCTACAGTGAGAGTAAGACCTGACCTAGGAGAGCTGACGGCCACAATGTACCTGAGTTAACCCGGCGTTATGACCTTGTTAAAGAAACTACACCTGGCCAAGTCACACCTGGGTGGTAATAATTAGGAAGCATTACCGACCGACGACATGACCACGCACCTAGGCAAACACAGCTGTCCAGACCTGACCCAAGAGAGGTCATGGTCACATTGACCCAGTGTTCTCACCGCTGCGTAATTAACTAACCCGGCGACATGACGGTGTTACTCAAGAAGCTACCCTCCAGCCAGACACACGCAGATTAGTGACGACATCTTCCGGCTCGTGACCGCCAATATAAGGCCCTGCAGCTCCTTCCACGAGGCTTTAGCATTCGGATTATTATTGTTACAGGGAAGGAGCCGACAGCTCCTTCCCAGAGGGAGACTTCTCTCCCCAGCACCGAGTCTCCAGCTAGCAGAGTCTCCCATAGGAGACATAATCCAGCAGCACCTGCAGCTTCCCCAACCGCTGGGACTCCATCAGGTCAAACGTGAGTCATTTTCAGAGCGATCCATTAGGGTGAGTTACTTATGATGGGAAGTGCATCCATTTCATGTTTCTTGTCTGAGTCATTGTATAGTAACGTAAATATATTGATCTATTATTGAGTCCATACCATTGAGTTAATTAAATAGCGTCTCCTCCGTACCCACCTCACACCCCCCAAGGGAGGCGCGCCCTCAGTTTAGGAACCACTGGTTTAGAGGCTTTCCACCTAAGAAAATAGTAACGGCTCAATACCTAATTGGCCACGCTATCAAACTTCAGCACTTTACATTTCTACAACTAAATATTCTACCTTTATCTTCTATACGAGTTTTCCCTCATTATACTCACACACACACACACACCATCCACACACACACATATCATCCACACACACACATCATCCACACACACACTTCCTCCACACATCATCCACACACACACACATCATCCACACTCACACACACTCACACAGGTGGGACCACTGTGCTTCCTGATCCTGATCAACGACGCTCTATCGGACACTCCTCACAGGTGGAAGTACGTGGATGACTGCACTGTGGGGGTTACAGTGGACCACACCTGACCGGACTACTCATCATTACAAGGCACCCTGGACAGGCTACAGGCATGGACTACGGATAACAAGGTCACCATCAACAACACCAAAAACAGTAGTCATACACAGCAATACCGCCACCACTCCAGTGCAAGCTCCAGCAGTCACAGTGGGTGCCCATCCTCTCCAGTTATTGCAGTCTGTCAAACTCCTGGGTGTTACCATAGACCACAAACTGGACTGGAAGGCCCATGTAAACAACACAATCAAGGCAGCCTCGTACCTACTCTACATGCTACGACGACTCGGGTCACTTGGGGCACCCACGCCAGAGCTGAGGACCATCTACAACGCCTTTATTCTCGCCAAACTAACGTATGCGTCACCAGCCTGGTCGCCTTCTCTCAACTCTACCCAACAACTTCAGCTAGAAAAGGTACAGAAGAGGGTCTGCAGAATCATGCTCGGCGCAGACTACTCCGGCTGCAACAACGCTCTCTCCACCCTGGAAATGCCATCCCTCAGTGACCTCCACTACCAAGCACTAGCAAGGTTTGGCAGTGGACTACTGCACCATCCTCGTCATCGCCACCTTGTGCCACCGGCAGTCCCCTGCCCAAATCTCGCAGTCCGCCACTACAACAAAATTCAGCCCATAAGAGCCCGCACAGATAGATATAAGAATAACACCATCCCTTCTATTGTTAAAATAATAAACAAATCCTGATTTATCTACTGTACAGCCCTGTAAATGTATTCAACACATATCATTATGTCTAAATCAAATGTAAGTTTGTGTATTTTCTGCCACCGGCTGCAACTCTATTAATAAACCGATTATTATTATTATTATTATTATTATTATTATTATTATTATTATTATTATTATTATTATTATTATTATTACAGGTAACAGAGCCACCAGGTGTAAGAAGGTCCCTGGCGACCCCTCACTCGGGTAATAATTGTTTCTCTCAGTCGACTTGAACTTGTGTGGCCGGTCTCATGACTGTCCTGGGCATGACAACTTACCACCATCTTGCCCTGAAACTAGACCCTCCAGACACCCCTCCCTCCCCCTTCCAGACACCAGTCCCTCCTCCTCCAACAGGACCAATAGAGGCGAAAATAACCTCGGTATTATATATCGTGGACCTTCAGGTATAGCATTATCTGTCGTCCAGTAGAGAAGAAAATATCCTCAGTATTTTATGGTATCCTGTACCTTAAGGTATAATATTGACTCCTCAGGACTATTATAGGCGAAAATTATCTCTGTATTGCGTGGTAGAGTAAACCTTTAGAATAACCGTGGTATCGCACCGTCTGTCGACCATCAGAATCGCATAGAGGCGTTTAAATTAATTTCTGGAATTGTTGAGAGAAGAAATAGAGGTTAATATTTCACCGGGATTACATAGGATCATAAGTGCTGTAGGCTAGCGTGGCTTAACACCTTCTTATTACCATCAGATATGCAAGTGGAGGTTGAATTTACTCCAGAATAATTGAAGAAGGTGATAGAAGCCAAAATCATTATAAATCGTATAGGATCGTCGCTGTTATGGGGATTATTGTGGCTTAGCACGCTCTTACGGACGTGAGGAAGAGGCAGTAAAGGCTGAAATCACCCTGAGCTTGTGTGGAATAGTCGACTTTAAGGACGACTTGTGGCATAAGACTGTCGTAAGACCAACATGAACTAGGCGCTTTGGTGCTGGCCTGGAAATGTTGTTAGCAAGAGTAGTGGCGAGGGAGGAGGAGGAAGTGTGGTGGTGAGGGAGGAGGAGGAAGTGTGGTGGTGAGGGACGGAGAGTGGTGGTGAGGGAGGGAGAGTGGTGGTAAGGGAGGAGGAGGAAGTGTGGTGGTGAGGGAGGAGGAGGAAGTGTGGTGGTGAGGGAGGGAGAGTGGTGTTGAGGGAGGGAGAGTGGTGGTGAGGGAGGGAGAGTGGTGGTGAGGGAGGAGGAGGAAGTGTGGTGGTGAGGGAGGGAGAGTGGTGGCGAGGGAGGAGGAGGAAGTGTGGTGGTGAGGGAGGAGGAGGAAGTGTGGTGGTGAGGGAGGGAGAGTGGTGGTGAGGGAGGAGGAGGAAGTGTGGTGGTGAGGGAGGGAGAGTGGTGGCGAGGGAGGAGGAGGAAGTGTGGTGGTGAAGGAGGGAGAGTGGTGGTGAGGGAGGAGGAGGAAGTGTGGTGGTGAGGGAGGGAGAGTGGTGGTGAGGGAGGAGGAGGAAGAGTGGTGGTGAGGGAGGGAGAGTGGTGGTGAGGGAGGGAGAGTGGTGGTGAGGTAGGAGGAGGAAGTGTGGTGCTGAGGGAGGGAGAGTGGTGGTGAGGGAGGGAGAGTGGTGGCGAGGGAGGAGGAGGAAGTGTGGTGGTGAGGGAGGAGGAGGAAGTGTGGTGGTGAGGGAGGAGGAAGAAGTGTGATGCTGAGGGAGGGAGAGTGGTGGTGAGGGAGGGAGAGTGGTGGTGAGGGAGGAGGAGGAAGTGTGGTGGTGAGGGAGGAGGAGGAAGTGTGGTGGTGAGGGAGGGAGAGTGGTGGTGAGGGAGGGAGAGTGGTGGTGAGGGAGGGAGAGTGGTGGTGAGGGAGGAGGAGAAAGTGCGGTGGTGAGGGAGGGAGAGTGGTGATGTTCAGGGAGAGAGAGTGGTGGTGAAGGAGGGAGAGTGGTGGTGAGGGAAGAGGAGGAAGTGTGGTGGTGAAGGCGGGAGAGTGGTGGTGAGGGAGGGAGAGTGGTGGCGAGGGAAGAGGAGGAAGTGTGGTGGTGAAGGAGGGAGAGTGGTGGTGAGGGAGGAGGAGAAAGTGTGGTGGTGAGGGAGGAGGAGGAAGTGTGGTGGTGAGGGAGGGAGAGTGGTGGTGAGGGAGGAGGAGGAAGTGTGGTGGTGAGGGAGGGAGAGTGGTGGTGAGGGAGGGAGAGTGGTGGTGAGGTAGGAGGAGGAAGTGTGGTGCTGAGGGAGGGAGAGTGGTGGTGAGGGTGGGAGAGTGGTGGCGAGGGAGGAGGAGGAAGTGTGGTGGTGACGGAGGGAGAGTGGTGGTGAGGGAGGGAGAGTGGTGGTGAGGGAGGAGGAGGAAGTGTGGTGGTGAGGGAGGGAGAGTGGTGGTGAGGGAGGGAGAGTGGTGGTGAGGGAGGGAGAGTGGTGGTGAGGTAGGTGGAGGAAGTGTGGTGGTGAGGGAGGGAGAGTGGTGGTGAGGAGGGAGAGTGGTGGTGAGGGAGGGAGAGTGGTGGTGAGGGAGGGAGAGTGGTGGTGATGGAGGGAGAGTGGTGGCGAGGGAGGAGGAGGAAGTGTGGTGGTGAAGGAGGGAGAGTGATAGTGAGGGAGGGAGAGTGGTGGTGAGGGAGGGAGAGTGGTGGTGAGGGAGGGAGAGTGGTGGTGAGGTAGGTGGAGGAAGTGTGGTGGTGAGGGAGGGAGAGTGGTGGTGAGAGAGGGAGAGTGGTGGTGAGGGAGGGAGAGTGGTGGTGAGGGAGGGAGAGTGGTGGCGAGGGAGGAGGAGGAAGTGTGGTGGTGAGGGAGGGAGAGTGGTGGTGAAGGAGGGAGAGTGGTGGTGAGGGAGTGAGAGTGGTGGTGAGGGAGGGAGAGTGGTGGTGAGGAAGGAGGAGGAAGTGTGGTGGTGAGGGAGGGAGAGTGGTGGTGAGGGAGGGAGAGTGGTGGCGAGGGAGGGAGAGTGGTGGCGAGGGAGGGAGAGTGGTGGTGAGGGAGGGAGAGTGGTGGCGAGGGAGAGAGAGTGGTGGTGAGGGAGGGAGAGTGGTGGCGAGGGAGGGAGAGTGGTGGTGAGGGAGGGAGAGTGGTGGTGAGGGAGGGAGAGTGGTGGTGAAGGAGGGAGAGTGGTGGTGAGGGAGGGAGAGTGGTGGTGAGGGAGGGAGAGTGGTGGTGAGGGAGGCAGAGTGGTGTGAGGGAGGAGGAGGAAGTGTGGTGGTGAGGGAGGGAGAGTGGTGGTGAGGGAGGGAGAGTGGTGGTGAGGGAGGGAGAGTGGTGGTGAGGGAGGGAGAGTGGTGGTGAGGGAGGGAGAGTGGTGGCGAGGGAGGAGAAGGAGGGAGTGTGGTGGTGAGGGAGGGAGAGTGGTGGGGAGGGAGGGAGAGTGGTGGCGAGGGAGGGAAAGTGGTGGCGAGGGAGGGAGAGTGGTGTGAGGGAGGAGGAAGAAGTGTGGTGGTGAGGGAGGGAGAGTGGTGGTGAGGGAGAGAGAGTGGTGGTGAGGGAGGGAGAGTGGTGGCGAGGGAGGGAGAGTGGTGGCGAGGGAGGGAGAGTGGTGGGGAGGGAGGGAGGAGTGGTGGTGAGGGAGGGAGAGTGGTGGCGAGGGAGGGAGAGTGGTGGGAGGGAGGGAGAGTGGTGGGAGGGAGGGAGGAGGAGGGAGTGTGGTGGTGAGGGAGGGAGAGTGGTGGTGAGGGAGGGAGAGTGGTGGTGAGGGAGGGGGAGTGGTGGTGAGGGAGGAGGAGGAAGTGTGGTGGTGAGGGAGGGAGAGTGGTGGTGAGGGAGGAGGAGGAAGTGTGGTGGCGAGGGAGGGAGAGTGGTGTGAGGGAGGGAGAGTGGTGGTGAGGGAGAGAGAGTGGTGGTGTGGGAGGGAGAGAGTGGTGAGGGAGGGAGAGTGGTGGTGAGGGAGGGAGAGTGGTGGCGAGGGAGGGAGAGTGGTGGCGAGGGAGGGAGAGTGGTGGTGAGGGAGGGAGAGTGGTGGTGAGGGAGGAGGAGGAAGTGTGGTGGTGATGGAGGGAGAGTGGTGGTGAGGGAGGGGAGTGGTGGTGAGGGAGGAGGAGGAAGTGTGGTGGTGAGGGAGGAGGAGGAAGTGTGGTTGTGAGGGAGGGAGAGTGGTGGTGAGGGAGGAGGAGGAAGTGTGGTGGTGAGGGAGGGAGAGTGGTGGCGAGGGAGGGAGAGTGGTGGTGAGGGAGGAAGAGTGGTGGCGAGGGAGGGAGAGTGGTGGTGAGGGAGGGAGAGTGGTGGCGAGGGAGGGAGAGTGGTGGCGAGGGAGGGAGATTGGTGGTGAGGGAGGGAGAGTGGTGGTGAGGGACGGAGAGTGGTCGTGAGGGTGGGAGAGTGGTGGTGAGGGAGGGAGAGTGGTGGTGAGGGAGGGAGAGTGGTGGCGAGGGAGGGAGAGTGGTGGCGAGGGAGGGAGATTGGTGGTGAGGGAGGGAGAGTGGTGGTGAGGGACGGAGAGTGGTCGTGAGGGTGGGAGAGTGGTGGTGAGGGAGGGAGAGTGGTGGTGAGGGAGGGAGAGTGGTGGCGAGGGAGGGAGAGTGGTGGCGAGGGAGGAGGAGGAGGGAGTGTGGTGGTGAGGGAGGGAGAGTGGTGGCGAGGGAGGGAGAGTGGTGGCGAGGGAGGGAGATTGGTGGTGAGGGAGGGAGAGTGGTGGTGAGGGACGGAGAGTGGTCGTGAGGGTGGGAGAGTGGTGGTGAGGGAGGGAGAGTGGTGGTGAGGGAGGGAGAGTGGTGGCGAGGGAGGGAGAGTGGTGGCGAGGGAGGGAGAGTGGTGTGAGGGAGAGAGAGTGGTGGCGAGGGAGGGAGAGTGGTGTGAGGGAGGGAGAGTGGTGGTGAGGGAGGGAGAGTGGTGGTGAGGAAGGGAGATTGGTGGCGAGGGAGGAGGAGGAAGTGTGGTGGTGAGGGAGGGAGAGTGGTGGAGAGGGAGGGAGAGTGGTGGTGAGGGAGGGAGAGTGGTGGCGAGGGAGGGAGAGTGGTGGTGAGGGAAGGAGAGGGGTGGTGAGGGAGGGAGAGTGGTGGTGAGGGAGGGAGAGTAGTGGTGAGGGAGGGAGAGTGGTGGCGAGGGAGGGAGAATGGTGTGAGGGAGGGAGAGTGGTGGTGAGGGAGGGAGAATGGTGGTGAGGGAGGGAGAGTGGTGGTGAGGGAGAGAGAGTTGTGGTGAGGGAGGGAGAGTGGTGGTGAGGGAGGGAGAGTGGTGGTGAGGGAGGGAGATTGGTGGCGAGGGAGGAGGAGGAAGTGTGGTGATGAGGGAGGGAGAGTGGTGGTGAGGGAGGGAGAGTGGTGGTGAGGGAGTGAGAGTGGTGGCGAGGGAGGGAGAGTGGTGGTGAGGGAGGGAGAGTGGTGGCGAGGGAGGAGAAGGAGGGAGTGTGGTGGTGAGGGAGAGAGAGTGGTAGCGCGGGAGGGAGAGTGGTGGCGAGGGAGGGAAAGTGGTGGCGAGGGAGGGAGAGTGGTGGTGAGGGAGGGAGAGTGGTGGTGAGGGAGGAGGAGGAAGTGTGGTGGTGAGGGAGGGAGAGTGGTGGCGAGGGAGGAGGAGGAAGTGTTGTGGTGAGGGAGGGAGAGTGGTGGCGAGGGAGGGAGAGTGGTGTGAGGGAGGGAGAGTGGTGGTGAGGGAGAGAGAGTGGTTGTGAGGGAGGGAGAGTGGTGGCGAGGGAGTGAGAGTGGTGGTGAGGGAGGGAGAGTGGTGGCGAGGGAGGAGGAGGAAGTGTGGTGGTGAGGGAGGGAGAGTGGTGGTGAGGGAGGGAGAGTTGTGGTGAGGGAGGGAGAGTGGTGGCGAGGGAGGAGGAAGAGGGAGTGTGGTGGTGAGGGAGGGGCAGTGGTGGTGAGGGAGGGAGAGTGGTGGCGAGGGAGGAGGAGGAGGGAGTGTGGTGGTGAGGGAGGGAGAGTGGTGGTGAGGGAGGGAGAGTGGTGGCGAGGGAGGGAGAGTGGTGGCGAGGGGGGGAGAGTGGTGGCGAGGGAGGGAGAGTGGTGGCGAGGGAGGAGGAGGAAGTCTGGTGGTGAGGGAGGGAGAGTGGTGGTGAGGGCGGAAGAAGAGTGGTGTGACGGAGGGTGAGTGGTTGTGAGGGAGAGTGGTGGTGAGGGAGGAGGAGGGAGTGAGGTGGTGAGGGAGGGAGAGTGGTGGTGAGGGAAGAGGAAGAGTGGTGTGACAGAAGGTGAGTGGTGGTGAGGGAGAGTGGTGGTGAGGGTGGGAGAGTGGTGGCGAGGGAGGAGGAGGAAGTGTGGTGGTGAGGGAGGGAGAGTGGTGGTGAGGGAAGAGGAAGAGTGGTGTGACGGAGGGTGAGTGGTGGTGAGGAAAGTGGTGGTGAGGGAGGAGGAGGGAGTGTGGTGGTGAGGGAGGGAGAGTGGTGGTGAGGGATTAGGACGAGTGGTGTGACGGAGGGTGAGTGGTGGTGAGGGAGAGTGGTGGTGAGGGAGGAGGAGGGAGTGTGGTGGTGAGGGAGGGAGAGTGGTGGTGAGGGAGGTAGAGTGGTGGTGAGGGAGAGAGAGTGGTGGTGAGGGAGGAGGAGGGAGTGTGGTGGTGAGGGAGGGAGAGTGGTGGTGAGGGAGGGAGAGCGGTGGTGAGGGAGGGAGAGTGGTGGCGAGGGTGGGAGAGTGGTGGCGAGGGAGGGAGAGAGCTGTTGAGGGAGGAGGAGGAAGTGTGTGGTGAGGAAGGGAGAGTGGTGGTGAGGGAGGAGGAAGAGTTGTGTGAGGGAGGGAGAGTGGTGGTGAGGGATTAGGAAGAGTGGTGGTGAGGAAGGGAGAGTGGTGGTGAGGGAGGAGGAAGAGTTGTGTGAGGGAGGGAGAGTGGTGGTGAGGGAGGAGGAAGAGTTGTGTGAGGGAGGGAGAGTGGTGGTGAGGGATTAGGAAGAGTGGTGGTGAGGAAGAGAGAGTGGTGGTGAGGGAAGAGGAAGAGTGGTGTGACAGAAGGTGAGTGGTGGTGAGGGAGAGTGGTGGTGAGGGAGGGAGAGTGGCGGCGAGGGAGGAGGAGGAAGTGTGGTGGTGAGGGAGGGAGAGTGGTGGTGAGGGAAGAGGAAGAGTGGTGTGACGGAGGGTGAGTGGTGGTGAGGGAAAGTGGTGGTGAGGGAGGAGGAGGGAGTGTGGTGGTGAGGGAGGGAGAGTGGTGGTGAGGGATTAGGAAGAGTGGTGTGACGGAGGGTGAGTGGTGGTGAGGGAGAGTGGTGGTGAAGGAGGAGGAGGGAGTGTGGTGGTGAGGGAGGGAGAGTGGTGGTGAGGGAGGTAGAGTGGTGGTGAGGGAGAGAGAGTGGTGGTGAGGGAGGGAGAGCGGTGGTGAGGGAGGGAGAGTGGTGGCGAGGGTGGGAGAGTGGTGGCGAGGGATGGAGAGAGCTGTTGAGGGAGGAGGAGGAAGTGTGTGGTGAGGAAGGGAGAGTGGTGGTGAGGGAGGAGGAAGAGTTGTGTGAGGGAGGGAGAGTGGTGGTGAGGGATTAGGAAGAGTGGTGGTGAGGAAGGGAGAGTGGTGGTGAGGGAGGAGGAAGAGTTGTGTGAGGGAGGGAGAATGGTGGTGAGGGAGGAGGAAGAGTTGTGTGAGGGAGGGAGAGTGGTGGTGAGGGATTAGGAAGAGTGGTGGTGAGGAAGGGAGAGTGGTGGTGAGGGGGGAGGAGGAAGAGTGGTGGTGAGGGAGGTAGGGTGGTGGTGAGGGAGGGAAAGTGGTGGTGAGGGAGGGATAGTGGTGGTGAGGGAGGAGGAGGGAGAGTGGTGGTGAGGGAGCAGGAGGGAGAATGGTGGTGAAGAAGGATGAGGGAGAGTGGTGGTGAGGCAGGAGGAGGGCATGTGGTGATGAAAGAAGTGGAGAGAGAGTGGTGGTGAGGGAGGAGGAGGGCGAGTGGTGATGAAAGAAGTGGAGAGAGAGTGGTGGTGAGGGAGAGGGTGGGAGAATAGTGATGAGGGAGAAAGAAGGAAATTGGTAGTAAGGGAGAGTGAAGGAGAGGGAGGGAATTTTGGTGAGGGAGAGGAAGGGAGAATGGTGGTGAAGGAGAGTGGTAGTGAGGGAGGAGTCAGGGACGGAAAATAATACCAATATCAGCAGAGCCAATAATAACACCGGTCAACACAATTTTTCTGGCACAAGATTTTTAAACGGATTTTAAGTAAATTTGGGGTGCAGAATCCAAATATGACTTTGGTTTTTGTCTATCACATCAGGTTTTTGAGATATACTATATTGCACTTTTGCTGGGAAACGTAAACTTTTGGATCAAAATTGACGGTTTAAACATGTATACATAAATTTTTTCAGCATTATAATTTGTTTTTTTCTATAACCAAAAATTGTTAATATCAAATTGGAAAGTTAATGCACATATAATATTTAAATGTAACATTGAATGGTGAAAAAAACAATTAATGTACGGTAGAAATAGTGCAAGTATTAAGATCAAGTTACAGTTACATAAACTTCCTCTTTTTGGCCGATCTCTTATGTACAGCTTCTGAAATGTCTCTCATCAAACTCCAGCAGTAGTCCGCCATCATGTTCGAGTCCCATCGACCTTGGTAACGTTCTTCCATTACTTTAATGTCTTGATGAAAGCGCTCCCCTTGCTCCTCGCTCACTTGTCCCAGATTTTCTGGAAACTCGTCCAAGTGACTGTGTAAGTAGTGAACCTTGATACTCATTCTGCATCCAAGTGCTTGTAAACTCAAGAGCAGCTCTTCCACAATTTCTTGATAGTTGTCCGCTTTCTTGTTCCCTAAGAAGTTCCGCACCACATTAGAGAAAGCATTCCAAGTTCTTGCCTGTGCCTCAGTCATTGTTGCAAGGAAGTGTGGATCTCTGAGTAGTGTTCTTATTTGAGGCCCATTAAAAATCCCTGCCTTTTTCTTCTCGTCGCTAAGACTTGGAAAGGTTGAGCATATATATCTGAAACACTCTCCACTATGATCAAGAGCCTTGACGAATTGCTTCATGATACCAAGTTTTATGTGCAGAGGAGGAAGGACAATGTTTTTCCTGTCAACCAGAGGATCGTTAATGATATTCTTGTCACCAGGCGTCAAACTATGTCTTGGTGGCCAATTCTTTTTCACCCAATGGTCTGCTGTAGCCCTGCTGTCCCAGTAGCACAGAAAACAGGGGTATTTTGTGTACCCTCCTTTCTGGCCCAATAGAAAGTTTACCATTTTCAAGTCCACACAAATTAACCATTCATGAGCATGGTATTGCAACCTCTCTAGAACAGTCTTAATGTTTTCATACTCTTCTTGAATTTGTACAGAATGTCCGATTGGAATTGAACCATACTTGTTTCCGTTATGAAGAAGAACACATTTCAAGCTCCTTTTAGAACTGTCAATAAAAAGTCTCCAATCCTTACTCTCATATGCTGGTAGTCCCATGGAGAGAAGAAGTCCTTCTACATCATTACAAAAAACAAGCTGGTCATATGAATGAAAGTACTTCCGCAGTTGCTCTTCTCTGTTGCGATAAAAGGAGACACTCGTGCCAGGTTTTAAGAGTCGTTTCTCTTGAAGCCTGGAAGCTAACAATTCAGCAGACTGTTTTGGCAAATTTAGATCTCTGACCAGATCATTCAATTCTGACTGAGTAAACAACGTTGGCTTTTCACAATCTTCACCAGATGGCTTGAAAAGATCAGTCTCTTCATCTTCATCAGTAGAAACAGGTGAATTCTGGTCTGTATCCTCAATCTCTGGTAGCTCAGTAAATTCTGGCATGTTACGTGATGGAGCAAATCTGAGATCAGATTTGGATTCAGCACCTTAAAGTTAGTAAAAAAACAGTTAAAAGGTTTCATGCCAGAAAAAAAAAAAAAAAATTTGTAGACCAGTGTAATAATAATAATAATAATAATAATAATAATAATAATAATAATAATATGGAAGGGTATTAATATTAACATAACACAAACTCGCTACAGGGAAACCTCCCCAATCTGTTTATTGGGAAGAGTGTCTTAACCCCGACTTACTATTATATAGTTGTTTCTGTGTGTGGTAGAGACTCTCTCTCTCTCTCTCTCTCTCTGCCAGGTAGTACAGTCCTCAGGTGGCACTAGAGCTGGTGAGGATGGGTATACAAAGACCTAATCGTCTTTACTATATTCTTCTACCCCGGCCTTAATGGTGTGTGCCTGCATCCGTGCGTGCTACTGGTGGGCATTGGTTCTCACAGTAGAGGACGGAAGAGTGGGACACGCACACTCACACAGATACACACATGTGCACTCACACACAGATACACACATGTGCACACACACACACACATACACACACAGATACACACACGTGCACACACACATATGTACACACACACACACACACACACGTTCATTTAAAAGAAAAACACGATATTGTGAGGTAAGGTTGACTAAAACAGTACAGCTAAAGGGTGTTGATAGTGGGTCTGGGAGGTAAACACAACACCGGTGAGTTATAAGAGAATGGGAGACGTTTCATTCATGGAAACCACAGTGTAAATATACGCTTGGTGACTTGTCACTACCAGAGTAACGACGATTGGGAGTCCCCTGGAGTGTGTGTGTGTGTGTGTGTGTGTGTGCCCCTTATTGGCGGATGGGGTATCTTAAATATTTGTTATTGTTTTTGTTTTTTGCTTTTGTTTGTTGTTCGTTTAATCTTTACTTATTTACGTTGTCTTTCATATGATAAATTAATCCCTCCTCATTCCTTAACCTTTGATTATGTGAGTTTATATTATTCCATTCACTCACCTCTCTCTCTCTTTCTCTCTCTCTCTCTCTCTCTCTCTCTCTCTCTCTCTCTCTCTCTCTCTCTCTCACCTGCCCACCTCTCACATTCACTTTCATTCCCTCACCCACCTCTCATCTTCACTCTCACTCCCTCACCTACTTCTCATCTTCACTCTCACTCCCTCGCCCACCTCTCACCTTCACTCTCACTCCCTCGCCCACCTCTCACCTTCACTCTCACTCCCTCACCCACCTCTCATCTTCACTCTCACTCCTTCACCCACCTCTCACTTCACTCTCACCCCTCACCTCCCTCTCACCTTCACTCTCACTCCATCACCCACCTCTCACCTTCACTCTCATCCCTCACCCACCTCTCACCTTTACTCTCACTCCCTCACCCACCTCTCACCTTCACTCTCATTCCCTCACCCACCTCTCACCTTCACTCTCACTCCCTCACCCACCTCTCACCTTTACTCTCACTCCCTCACCCACCTCTCACCTTCACTCTCATTCCCTCACCCACCTCTCACCTTCACTCTCACTCCCTCACCCACCTCTCACCTTCACTCTCACTCCCTCACCCACCTCTCACCTTCACTCTCATTCCCTCACCCACCTCTCACCTTCACTCTCACTCCCTCACCCACCTCTCACCTTCACTCTCACTCCCTCACCCACCTCTCACCTTCACTCTCACTCCCTCACCCACCTCTCACCTTCACTCTCACTCCCTCACCCACCTCTCACCTTCACTCTCACTCCCTCACCCACATCTCACCTTTACTCTCACTCCCTCACCCACCTCTCACCTTCACTCTTACTCCCTCACCCACCTCTCACCTTCACTCTCACTCCCTCACCCACCTCTCACCTTCACTCTCACTCCCTCACTCACCTCTCACCTTCACTCTCATTCCCTCACCCATCTCTCACCTTCACTCTCACTCCGTCACTCACCTCTCACCTTCACTTTCACTCTCTCACCCACCTCTCACCTTCACTCTCACTCCCTCACCCACCTCTCACCTTCACTCCCTCACTTACCCACCTCTCACCTTCACTCTCATTCCCTCTTCCACCTCTCACCTTCACTCGCACTCCCTCACCCACCTCTCACCTTCACTCTCACTCCCTCAACCCACCTCTCACCTTCACTCTCATCCATCACCCACATCTCACCTTCGCTCACATTCCCTCTTCCACCTCTCACCTTCACTCTCACTCCCTCACCCACCTCTCACCTTCACTCTCACTCCCTCACTCACCTCTCACCTTCACTCTCATTCCCTCACCCATCTCTCACCTTCACTCTCACTCCGTCACTCACCTCTCACCTTCACTTTCACTCTCTCACCCACCTCTCACCTTCACTCTCACTCCCTCACCCACCTCTCACCTTCACTCCCTCACCCACCTCTCACCTTTACTCTCACTCCCTCACCCACCTCTCACCTTCACTCTCACTCCCTCACCCACCTCTCACCTTCACTCTCACTCCCTCGCCCACCTCTCGTCTTCAATCTCACTCCCTCACCCACCTCTCACCTTCACTCTCATTCCCTCTTCCACCTCTCACCTTCACTCTCATTCCCTCACCCACCTCTCACCTTCACTCTCACTCCCTCACCCACCTCTCACCTTCACTCTCACTCCCTCAACCCACCTCTCACCTTCACTCTCATACATCACCCACATCTCACCTTCACTCACATTCCCTCATCCACCTCTCACCTTCACTCTCACTCCCTCACCCACCTCTCACCTTCACTCTCACTCCCTCACCCACCTCTCACCTTCACTCCCTCACCCACCTCTCACCTTTACTCTCACTCCCTCACCCACCTCTCACCTTCACTCTCACTCCCTCACCCACCTCTCACCTTCACTCTCACTCCCTCGCCCACCTCTCGTCTTCAATCTCACTCCCTCACCCACCTCTCACCTTCACTCTCATTCCCTCTTCCACCTCTCACCTTCACTCTCATTCCCTCACCCACCTCTCACCTTCACTCTCACTCCCTCACCCACCTCTCACCTTCACTCTCATTCCCTCACCCACCTCTCACCTTCACTCTCACTCCCTCACCCACCTGTCACATTCACATTCACTCCCTCACCCACCTCTCACCTTCACTCTCACTCCCTCACCCACCTCTCATCTTCACTCTCACTTCCTCACCCACCTTTCACTTTCACTCTCACCCCTCACCTCCCTCTTACCTTCACTCTCACTCCCTCACCTACCTCTCACCTTCACTCTCACTCCCTCACTCACCTCTCACCTTCACTCTCACTCCCTCACCCACCTCTCGTCTTCACTCTCACTCCCTCACCCACCTCTCACTTTCACTCTCACCCCTCACCTCCCTCTCACCTTCACTCTCACTCCCTCACCCACCTCTCACCTTCACTACCACTCCCTCACCCACCTCTTACCGTCACTCTAAAACTCACCCACCTCTCACCTTCATTCTCACTCCCTCACCCACCTCTCACCTTCACTCTCGCTCCCTCACCCACCTCTCACCTTCACTCTCACTCCCTCACCCACCTCTCACCTTCACTCTCACTCCCTCACCCACCTCTCGTCTTCACTCTCACTCCCTCACCCACCTCTCACTTTCACTCTCACCCCTCACCTCCCTCTCACCTTCACTCTCACTCCCTCACCTCCCTCTCACCTTCATTCTCACTCCCTCACCCACCTCTCACCTTTACTCTCGCTCCCTCACCCACCTCTCACCTTCATTCTCACTCCGTCACCCACCTCTCACCTTCACTCTCACTCCCTCACTCACCTCTCACCTTCACTCTCACTCCCTCACCCACCTCTCGTCTTCACTCTCACTCCCTCACCCACCTCTCACCTTCACTACCACTCCCTCACCCACCTCTTACCGTCACTCTAAAACTCACCCACCTCTCACCTTCATTCTCACTCCCTCACCCACCTCTCACCTTCACTCTCACTCCCTCACCCACCTCTCACCCTCACTCTCATCCCTCACCCACCTCTCACCTTTACTCTCACTCCCTCACCCACCTCTCACCTTTACTCTCACTCCCTCGCCCACCTCTCACCTTTACTCTCACTCCCTCACCCACCTCCCACCTTCACTCTCACTCCCTCACCCACCTCTCACCTTCACTCTCACTCCCTCACCCGCCTCTCGTCTTCAATCTCACTCCCTCACCCACCTCTCACCTTCACTCTCATTCCCTCTTCCACCTCTCACCTTCACTCTCACTCCCTCACCCACCTCTCACCTTCACTCTCACTCCCTCACCCACCTCTCACCTTCACTCTCATCCCTCACCCACCTCTCACCTTCACTTTCACTCTCTCACCCACCTCTCACCTTCACTCTCATCCCTCACCCACCTCTTACTTTCACTCTCACTAACTCACCCACCTCTCACCTTCACTCTCACTCCCTCACCCACCTCTCACCTTCACTCTCATTCCCTCACCCATCTCTCACCTTCACTCTCACTCCGTCACCCACCTCTCACCTTCACTCTCACTCCCTCACCCACCTCTCACCTTCACTCTCACTCCCTCACCCACCTCTCACCTTCACTCTCATTCCCTCACCCATCTCTCACCTTCACTCTCACTCCGTCACCCACCTCTCACCTTCACTCACTCCCTCACCCACCTCTCACCTTCACTCTCATTCCCTCACCCATCTCTCACCTTCACTCTCACTCCCTCACCCACCTTTCACCTTCACTCTCATTCCCTCACCCATCTCTCCCCTTCACTCTCACTCCGTCACCCACCTCTCACCTTCACTCTCACTCCCTCACCCACCTCTCACCTTCACTCTCATTCCCTCACCCACCTCTCACCTTCACTCTCACTCCCTCAACCCACCTCTCACCTTCACTCTCACTCCCTCACCCACCTCTCACCTTCACTCTCACTCCCTCACGCACCTCTCACCTTCACTCTCACTCCCTCACCCACCTCTCACCTTCACTCTCACTCCCTCACCCACCTTTCACCTTCACTCTCATTCCCTCACCCATCTCTCCCCTTCACTCTCACTCCGTCACCCACCTCTCACCTTCACTCTCACTCCCTCACCCACCTCTCACCTTCACTCTCATTCCCTCACCCATCTCTCCCCTTCACTCTCACTCCGTCACCCACCTCTCACCTTCACTCTCACTCCCTCACCCACCTCTCACCTTCACTCTCATTCCCTCACCCACCTCTCACCTTCACTCTCACTCCCTCAACCCACCTCTCACCTTCACTCTCACTCCCTCACCCACCTCTCACCTTCACTCTCACTCCCTCACGCACCTCTCACCTTCACTCTCATTCCCTCACCCACCTCTCACCTTCACTCTCACTCCCTCACCCACCTCTAACCTTCACTCTCACTCCCTCACCCACCTCTCACCTTCACTCTCACTCCCTCACGCACCTCTCACCTTCACTCTCATTCCCTCACCCACCTCTCACCTTCACTCTCACTCCCTCACGCACCTCTCACCTTCACTCTCACTCCCTCACCCACCTCTAACCTTCACTCTCACTCCGTCACCCACCTCTCACCTTCACTCTCACTCCCTCACCCACCTCTCACCTTCACTCTCACTCCCTCACCCACCTCTCACCTTCACTCTCACTCCCTCACCCACCTCTCACCTTCACTCTCACTCCCTCACCCACCTCTCACCTTCACTCTCACTCCCTCACTTACCCTCTCACTCTCCCTCATCGGCCGGATATTACACCTGGTCGACGAATGGGTCAATTAAGGTACTACTAAAGCGACTCAATAATGGTCTCTCTCTCTCTCTCTCTCTCTCTCTCTCTCTCTCTCTCTCTCTCTCTCTCTCTCTCTTTCTGCCCACCCACCGACTCATTCTCTCTTATTTCCCTCTCTATTCCAACTCTTCTTCCTTCCCCTTTCTTCCAATCTTTCTTCCTTGTATCTCACTTTCTTCTTCTTCTTCCTCTCTCTCATTGTCCTTCTTTCTCTCTTTATTTCTCCTCCCTCCCTCCCTCCCTATATTTCACCCAACTCACCTCTTACCCTCACTTCTCTTTCATTGTCCTACACACACACACACTCTCTCTCTCTCTCTCTCTCTCTCTCTCTCTCTCTCTCTCTCTCTCTCTCTCTCTCTCTCTCTCTCTCCTCCTTCATCTCCCTCTCCCTCTTTTCCTCTCCGTCCCTCCCTCTTCTTTCTCACCCATCTCTTCCCTGCCTTCCTCCTCCCTCACCCCTCTACCTTCTCCTTCTCTCTCCCCCTCAACCACCTCCTCCCTACCCCCCCCCCCTCTCTCCTTCTCATTATAATATATCCACCATCATTAGGTGTCCAATTACTGATATTGTAACGCAGTAGCTCTCTCTCTCTTTCTCTGTCTCTCTCTCTCTCTCTCTCTCCCGTGTCCTTTGTCATGAACTCTGTTATGGGTTTCCTTACAAGTACAAGATGGTTTTTTAATGGAGGGGAGGAGAGGGTTTTAGAATTTAGTTACAAGACCAAACAGCGTGGTGGGGGGGGGGGTGGGGGGGAGAGGTCGTGAGCAAGAAACACTTTAATGATTAATTGCAAAGACGATGGCTGTTTTTTTTTCATACATTAAATGGTGGAAATTACCTGTTGGAAGCATCTTAAAGTTGAGTTACAGACATGAGATAATTTCTTCTGTCGTGTACGGGAGGCGTTTTATTTTCTTAGTTAATTGCACCCACAAAGAGCGGGGTTTTTCCCCATGAGCAGAAGCTGTATTAATGTTTAGTTAATAAGAACGACAACCATTTGTGCTTAAAGCGTTTTTAAATGGCAGTGTAAGATTATATTTGGTGTGTTTCTTTTGTTTGAGCTTGTTGTTAGGATTTTATCAATGAAGAAAGTTCTCTCTCTCTCTCTCTCTCTCTCTCTCTCTCTCTCTCTCTCTCTCTCTCTCGTGTAGTTACGTCAAAGTCTTTAAATTTTCACATGGAGCAGAAGGCTCATTAATCTTTCTCAACGTTTAAAGGCCAGGAAGTGTTGCACACGTGTTCTATAAGAAAAAATAAGTGTTTTATTTTTCTTATCATCTAATGTGTGTGTGTGTGTATGTTTTCTGGAGCGAAAAGTCACACACACACACACACACACACACAGTGTTTTTTCTGTTGAGAGAGAGTTTTGTCGTTTTAACTCGGGCAAAAAAAGATGGCGGATGTATTGTTACTTACAGAAGGAGGAAGTGTGTTAAATGTTACTTACTGAAGGAGGAAGTGTGTTAAATGTTACTTACTGAAGGAGGAAGTGTGTTAAATGTTACTTACTGAAGGAGGAAGTGTGTTAAATGTTACTTACTGAAGGAGGAAGTGTGTTAAATGTTACTTACTGAAGGAGGAAGTGTGTTAAATGTTACTTATCGAAGGAGGAAGTGTGTTAAATGTTACTTACTGAAGGAGGAAGTGTGTTAAATGTTACTTACTGAAGGAGGAAGTGTGTTAAATGTTACTTACTGAAGGAGGAAGTGTGTTAAATGTTACTTACTGAAGGAGGAAGTGTGTTAAATGTTACTTACTGAAGGAGGAACGTTTTTTTATGTGATCAGGTGACAAGAAATATCTCAAATGTTTACGTCAAGCAGAAAGTTTTTCTTTGTCTTTTCAAGTGACAAGAATCTGTTGGAGGTTCAGTTCAAGAAGTGTGTTTGTTTTATTTGTTAGTTCAAACGATAAGAAGTATATAGAACGTTCATTATAAGCACATACTGTTTGTGTGTGTGTGTGGGGGGGGGGGGGGGTGTTCGGCCCTCACCAGGTGTAATATGATATATCGTAGGCCAATCCTCAGCTCCCCAAGTCTTATTATGATAATATAAGGCTGGAAATTGACTCTCTCTCTCTCTCTCTCTCTCTCTCTCTCTCTCTTTAACCTAGTTCTCTGGTATCTCTTTCCCCTCCTATTTCTATGTGTATCTTCCTCCTGCCATTATTCTTCTCTTTATCCCTTCTGCTCTCCGCCCTCGACTCCTCTCTTTCTCTTCGTTCTTCGTCCTTCCTATGTTGCCTTCTTTTTCTCCTCTTCCTCCTTCTTTCGTTCTTGTTTTCTTCAGTCTTCATTTTTATCCTTCCTCCTGCTTCTCATCCCTTCTCTTCCTTCTCCTCTTCCTCCTCTTCCTCCTCTTCCTCCTCTTCCTCCTCCTCTTTTTATTCTTCTTCTATAAAGAATCTGGCCAGTATCTTCCTCCGTCAGGCCACGAGGAAGAAATCTAAAATTAACCTTTTCAGCTCGTCTTCCTCCCCCCCTCCTTCCCTCCCTCCCTTCCTCCCTCCCACCCTCCCTCCCCCCACCGCCCCCCTTCATCCTTACCTCTCCCCTTTCAGCTTCTCTTCCTCTATCCTTTACTCTTTTCATCTCCCTTTCTTCTCTCCCTCCCTCCCTCCCTTCCTCCCTCCTTTCAGCCTCTTCTCTCCCTTCACATCCCTTCCCTGTCTCCCTCCCCACTCCCTCTATCCCTTTTTCAGCCCCCTCCCTCCGTCCCACCCTAACCCTTCCCCCTACCCCATTCCTTTCAGCCCTCTCCGTCCCTCATCACCCCACGACTCTTCACAAAAAGAAGGTTATTATATTGTGAATGAATCCAGACCATGAATGAGGTAGAGACGGGAACATAGAAACCTGCTTCCGTCTGCCTGGTGTTATGGGGTGTATAAGAACGTCTGTGTTAAGTTGACTCACTGTATCCCGGGATGATTCAGTGAGTGAGTGAGTTATTTAAAGTTAATCTAAAAATTTTTGAGAGTGACTAAAGGTGGAGTCACACGAGCACTTGCCGATATTGTGTTGGCAATATTTCACGAAACCTTGGCATATTTTTAAAGCATATTGTTATGTGGCACCAAATATATATTGAATTTATAGGTAATTTACCTTACCTGTTCAGAGGTAATTACACGGCTTGTTCAGTAGGTAGGGCTATATTTTATATCACTTTGTTCCTGTATGTTATAATTGTTAATATATATATATATATATATATATATATATATATATATATATATATATATATATATATATATATATATATATATATATATTTCATGTAGATCCACAATGAAAACGTGGATAGGATAAATCTTGATAAAATTCACACAGGGAAAAGGGAAACAATGGAGCACCTCTGAAGATGTCTTGAATAAAGACGAAAGCTAAGGTGCTCCATTGTTTCCCTTTTCCCTGTGCGATTTTATCAATATATATATATATATATATATATATATATTTCATTTTTAGTCCATTTAACACGCGGACTTTGAACATACAATCAACGACCTCACCAGCAAGGAATCGAACCCTCGACCTACTGGGTGTGACTAGGGAACGCTTACCGGCTAGGCCACAAGGACACTAAAAGCAGTTCTAGACTCTGTTATATTTCACACAAAGCCTGTTCATCGAGCTGATGGCGCCGTGAACCTCATTGGGAAACTGCCCGTGCCTCGTATGTGGTGTCAGTAGCATTTTACCGAATCCAGCTGGTATGAAACGCGAGGTACATATATATACTTCATTTTTAGTCCATTTAACACGCGGACTTTGAACATACAATCAACGACCTCACCAGCAAGGAATCGAACCCTCGACCTACTGGGTGTGACTAGGGAACGCTTACCGGCTAGGCCACAAGGACACTAAAAGCAGTTCTAGACTCTGTTATATTTCACACAAAGCCTGTGTGAAATATAACAGAGTCTAGAACTGCTTTTAGTGTCCTTGTGGCCTAGCCGGTAAGCGTTCCCTAGTCACACCCAGTAGGTCGAGGGTTCGATTCCTTGCTGGTGAGGTCGTTGATTATATATATATATATATATATATATATATATATATATATGCTGATAACCACAAGGAAAGAAGAAAACACGAAGTTCCCAAGCGCTTTCGTGTAATTCACATCTTCAGGGATGAGTACAGACAAAAGAGAAGTACAAAACAAGGTGTATATCAGTGGCGACTCCGGCACTCGGGCTCCTCGGGCTTAGCCCGAGTCCTAGATTTGGTCAAATGAACGAGTATCTGCTTTCTATGTAATCTGCCAACACTGGCTGATTACAGGGAGCCTGGTCGCAGTTCATATATCACCGTTCAGTGTCTGGCGGTCGTCCTATAGCTCACCAGTGTCAAAAAATATCGTTCGTGGCAGATAGTCTCTTGACATCGTTCACTCATGCCTGACTCAGGCTTATAAGTTAAAGCCCCAGCTGTTGTCCCTAATCGTGAAAATTAGAAGTAATTCAAATCCAAGCTTTTTTTTAACAATAGCTTTCTATAGAGCTTAGGATTTAAATTCCAATCTATGAAATGTTTCCGTTCTACAATATTCTTACAGGAACGAAAAAATGTCCAGTAACTAGGGCTAACTGGAAATAGCCTGGTAGGAGTAAAAGATTAACTGGCACCTCTTCGCACGCTTCTCTTACCGGCCACGGCATCTGTCAGTTCGCTGACGTTTGCAACAGGGTACACTGTTGTTCTTTGATTGTTTGCTGTGCTTCTGTTCTTTGTGTGTAAAGATCAGTTGTTTTATTTTTATTTCTACCCATAACATAGAAATGGAGAAAGACATAGTGCTAGATATAAAAAATAAGCCATTTGGTGCAAGAAATATTGCTGAAAAACGAGAAATTCTTCGTACAGGCAGGCCGACTCCTGCATTGAAAACTAAAGTTGGAAGTAGAACATTCCAGATAAAATGGTATGAACAGATTGATTGGATTTGTGCAAGTAGCGTCACAGAGAAACTCTACTGCTGGCCGTGTTTGTTGTTTAAACCAAAAGCTAAGCAGTCGTGGACAGATGGAGGTTATAATAATTATAAAAATGTCTTGAGCGACTGTAAGCATCACAGTAAATCACTGAGTCATTTAAGTAATTATAAAAGCTTGAAAACTTTCGGACAGTATGATATTGTGACAGCTATTAGTGAGTCTGCTAAACTGGAGAAAGAACGGCATAACAAAGCAGTTGAAGAAAATAGACAATATTTAAAACAGTTAACAAATGCAGTGTTATACCTGAGTAAACAAGAGTTGCCTTTGCGTGGACATGATGAAGGAAGTGACAGCCTAAATAGAGGAAATTACCGTGAACTATTGCAGTGCTTTGCTGAAATCGACAGCGTGTTTGCTTCTAGACTTTCTACTAAAGAGGGGTCGAAACAGTTTTCAGGAGTCTCAAGCACAATACAAAATGATCTAATACAAGCGATTGGGAATGTAATAGCTGATGAAATTAGAAGCGAAGTTGATAAAGCTCCGTTTATGTCTGTACAAGCTGACGAGACGACAGACTGTGCGATGCATGCCCAACTGTCAATTATAATAAGATATGTGTATGAAGACAAAATATGTGAACGATTTCTTGGATTCTATGAAGTCAGTGATGATAAAAGTGCTACAAGACTGGTTGATGTGATCGCATCTGCGTTGAACTCCTTCAGTGACGCTAAAAATAAATTAGTGAGCCAAACTTACGACGGAGCAGCTGTAATGGCAGGAACACTAAACGGAGTGCAGAGCAAGCTAAAGGATAAAGGATTTAAACACGCGCACTTCATTCACTGCTATGCGCATAAACTTAACTTAGTCTTGAGTAAAAGTGCCGAGAAGTTGAGTAGAGTAAAAATGTTTTTTTCTCATTTACGCGCTTTTAGTAAATTTACGTCTTCCAGTACCAAACGGAAAAGCGTTTTCAGACAGTTTAATGTCAATATTCCATCACTGTGCGAAACAAGATGGTGCTATAGATCGAGAACCGTGTCATCCATAAAACTGATGCATGGAAACCTAAAAAGTGCCTTCACAAGTATTCTAGACACTAGTGAAAAGTGGGATGAAGATACACTTTGTCAAACAGACAATCTATTGGCAAAGTTGAATGATTTCACATTCATGTTCTTCATCAATTGCTTTCATAACATACTTTCACAGGCTGGAAAACTGTTTGATGTCCTACAGTGTAAGCAACTTGACATAAAGCGGGGTCAGAATAAAATAAATGACTTCATTCATTGTGTTGAAGGTTATCGTAACGACGAACATTACGAAAACATCCTGCAAGATACAGCTGCTGTCATTGAACAGGCAGATGAGTCCGAGCCTCCTCCCAGAAAAAGAGTCAGGGGTGCACAAGTTAATTACAAAACGACGTATTTTGAAATAATTGATAACATTCTAATGTCCTTGCGAGAGCGATTTGCTGGCATTCAGGAGTATGCATTTTTTGAATTACTAGACGTTAATAAGTTTGAAGAGCTTGCTAACTCATTTCCCATGCAACATATGGACTCTCTACAAAACAAATACCCCTGTATTTTTGACTGCAAGAGCTTAGTGAACGAGCTAAAATATATGTATATTGACAGTGACTTCAAAAAGTGCAAGTCAATCAACTCCATTTTAGAATTACTCTATAAATTGGAGTTGACTTCCGCTATGCCGGAATCCATTAAACTAATTCAGCTGCTGCTAACCATCCCCGTAACATCAGTCGCTAATGAGAGAAGTTTCTCAACGTTAGATAGAATCCGCTCATATCTGAGAAGCACAATGGCCCAAGAACGGCTATCTTCACTGGCTCGCATTTCCATCGAGAAAAGCCTCTTGAACGACTTGGACAACAAGAAGGAGCTGCACGACAGGATTTTACACGAGTTCGCCATCAAAACAAGACGACTGGACTTCATGTTTAAATAAAGTGAGTAATTTTTGCATCAAAACTATATTTTTTTGTCTTATTGCATGAGGCTAGAGGCGGTAATTTCAAATTGCAATTAAATGCCAGGTAGCGACGTGTCCTCCTAATATTACTTATCAAGTAATTATTAGATGTTTTAATTGCCTGTATGTAGCCTGGCGAATTGGCTAGGATTTAGCATACCTAGGTAACATTGGCTGACGTCGCGTTCCTGACCATATCACAAAAACTGGTTTTTAGAAAAAACCGGCTTTTTTTGTCTTATTGTAAAATTATCAGTGCCTATATAAATTTGTGGTGTGTATTACGTCTCTTAGCTTCATTTATACATGTATCTTATGCGAAATCTGTGATGAGCCCGAGTGATGCATATGACCTGGAGTCGCCCCTGGTGTATATATACAGAGGAGGGTGAGACCAGGTCCACAAGCAAGTGTTCAGAAAAATACTCGCGTGGCACTGCCTTAACAAACATACACAAATACAATATAATTACCAAGATCGTCATAATAACTAAAAAAAAAAAAAAATCAATCCCCCCATACTCTCTCCCTCCTCCTCCGTCTTCCCTATTTCTCCCTTCAACCCTCGCCTTCCTCCCTCCTCCCTCCCTCCATCTCTCCCCCTCTCCCCCTCTCCCTCTCTCCCTCTTTCCCCCTCCCCCCCAGTCAACGAACACCTGTTGCTATGTCTACAAGAAACTCTCTAATCCCCCTTATTCCCCCCACCCTCCTCCTAAATAAACACTCACTGCCCCTCTTCCCTCGCTCCCCTCACCTCTCCCCTCTCACTTCTCCCATCCCTTCCCCTCCTATGACCGTAAATGGGTGAGAAGAAAGGAGAGAGAGAGAGAGAGAGAGAGAGAGAGAGAGAGATTATTGGAAGAAAAAGGTTAGTGCAAATTTGCTGGAGTCGTCGTCTTCCTCCTCCTCCTCATTTTTCTCCTCTCATACTTCCTTCCTCCTCCTCCTCCTCCTCCTCCTCCTCCTCCTCCTCCTCATTTTTCTCCTCTCATACTTCCTTCCTCCTCCTCCTCCTCCTCCTCCACTCTTTTTCTTCTCTCATACTTCCTTCGTCCTGTACCTCCTCCTCCTCCTCCTCCTCCTTTTTCTTCTCTCATACTTCCTTCCTCCTCCTCCTCCTCCTCCTCCACTCTTTTTCTTCTCTCAAACTTCCTTCGTCCTGCACCTCCTCCTCCTCCTCCTCCTCCTTTTTCTTCTCCCATACTTCCTTCCTCCTCCTCCTCCTCCTCCTCCTCCCTCTTTTTCTTCTCTCATACTTCCTTCCTCCTGCACCTCCTCCTCCTCCTCCTCCTCCTCCTCCTCCTCCTTTTTCTTCTCCCATACTTCCTTCCTCCTCCTCCTCCTCCTCCTCCTCCTCCTTTTTC
>CAUDMG010000438.1:582500-697500 GCA_958450375.1 Homarus gammarus | reverse complement strand
CAGTCAGGTCAGCCGCCGAGAGCGTCGTTGCCATATGTGAGGCTTGGCAAATTGTGCCTGAAACGTGTCATATTGAGGGATATTAACTCTTTCATCACCTTCGTTCACATAGACGCGGAGGGGGCGTTGCCCTCTTCTGTCAAGATGACCTACGCCCATCACGCCTGAATGTTCAAGTCCCAGCAGATGTGGAAGCATTATGGGTACGTGTTGTGCCACCAGCCCACCCGCGCCACACTGCTTCCATCATAATCTGTGTGGCATACCATCCGCCTCGCTCACCCACCAGAGACACTCTTATCAATCATCTCATTACCACCTCAGACCACCTCAGAGTTAGGTACCCATGTGCCAAGTTAGTATTATGTGGGGATTTTAATGAAATTGACACCACTGATATCCAGGACCAGCTATCACTATCACAAGTTGTGACCTTCCCCACACACGGTCAAAATACCCTTGACCTTATCTTAACTGACTTAGCGGACCAGTACCAACCACCGCAACCAATGCCTCCTATCGGGTGTAGCACACACTTATCAGTGCTCTGGTCCCCAGCTGCCACTCCCACTCAAGTACAGAGACCCTACATCAAGACCTACAGGCCGATAACTGACTCTTCAGCGCGCCTTTTCGGGCAGTGGATAGTTCACCATCCCTGATCTGAAGTACTTAGCGTGGATGACGTGGAAACCAAATGGATAAATTATACCAACACCACCACGGAAGCTCACCACCACTTCTTCCCCGAGAAGTCCGTCAGATCTCACCCAGCTGACTTGCCCTGGATCACACCTCGGATCAAAAGACTTATGCAACAGAGAGACAGAGCCTTTCATCTCAATGACCACATCCGCTACAGGTCCCTTCGCAACCGAGTCATCCGCGAAATACGCACTGCAAAGAAGTCCCACTACCCAACCAAATTACAACACCTGAAGCAGACCAACATCAGTCAATGGTATGGTAAGCTTAAAGAACTCTGTGGACTAAACAATAAGACACACCCCTTCCCCTTCCTTAGCCATCTCACTAATGTTGACGCAGCTGAGCAAACAAATAACCATTTCGCTACTATATGCCAGACGCTCTCCCGGCTTGACACAACCACTCTCCCTGCTTACCTACCAGCCTCCCTTCCCACTGGCTTAGTAGAAGAATTTGAAGTAACAAAACGCTCTACCACCCCCATTGACTTACCAATGAAACTCTTCAAGGAGTTCTCCCCGGAGCTTGCTAAACCCCAATGCTCCAAAATCAATGCTTCTCTCAATCAAGCCAGATGCCCAGCTGACTGGAAGACTTCCTATGTATCACCAGAGCCCAAGTCAACCAGCCCACAATCCTTAAATCAGCTACGACCTATTGCAATCACCCCAATACCCAGCCTAATCTGTGAAAGTTTTGTGTTCGACTGGGCTTATGCTGATATTGCAGGAGTCGTAGACCCTCAGCAATTTGGCAACATGAAAACTTCCTCCACCACTCACTGTCTTGTCAGCTTTCTCGATTACATATACTGCCATCTCGAGAAACGAAAAACATCTGTAGCTGTCGCCTTCAATGATTTCACTAAAACATTCGACCTAGTCGACCACAATATAATCATCAACAAAGCTATTGACCTCGGGCTTCGGAGAAGTCTTATACCATGGCTTACAGACTTCCTCAGTGACCGACGCCAAGCTGTACGCTTCCGAGGGGCTGTCTCCACCTTTCAGTCACTCACCTGTGGCGTCCCCCAAGGCACCAAGATGGGACCACTCTGCTTCCTTATGCTCATCAATGATGCCCTAAGAGAAACCCCTGCTCGCTGGAAATATGTCGACGACTCCACCATTGGGATCAGCGTCAACAATTCTGCTCCCAACTATACCGCCCTTCAGGATTTATTGAACAGTCTCCAAAACTGGGCCACCAACAACCATGTCACCATCAACCATACCAATACCATGGTTATGCACATCAACCTCTCCTCCGACATTGTCCCACCTCCTTCCATTACTTTAGGTCCGATCACACTCCAGGTTGTAGATTCCACGAAGCTCTTCGGCGTCACCATAGACAACAAACTAAATTGGAAACCACACGTCAGTGAAGTTGTCAAATCCTCCAGTTCCGTCTCCACCTCCTCCGCCGACTCAAGTCCCTCGGAGTTCCTGCACCCGAGCTCCTCAGTATTTACACAACATTCATACTTCCCAAGCTCACCTATGCCTCCCCCACCTGGTCTTCCTCCCTAAATGCCACACAACGTAAACACCTAGAAAAAGTGCAAAAGAGGGCATGCAAGATTATTCTCTCCCCTTCCTACTCCACATATCAAGAAGCGCTCAACACACTGACCCTTTCGACTCTCACTGACCATCACCACGACCTCATCTGCAAATTTGGTAAGAAGCTTCTACACCATCCTCGACACCAGCTCCTACTACCACCTGAGATCCCTAGCCCGAGAATTGCTGTTCGACACCACAACCGCATCCAGCCCATATGTGCACGAACTGATTGCTATAAGAACAGCCCAGTCCCAACAATTGTAAAAATTATCAATAACTTGTAATAAACCAGTGTATTCACTCCCAGTAAACACTACTCCTTGCACTGTCACTATGTTGAAATGAACTGTAGTTTGAGCTTTTCCCCATCTAGTTATCATATATCATATTTGTATCACTTATGTTTCTTGTATATTATTTGTAATTCGAAACCCATTCCCCAAATATGTAACTGTATATTTTCAGCCTTCTGGCTGCCAAGCTCTTTCAATAAACCGTTAATTATTATTATTATTATTATTATTATTATTATTATATTCTTGGACCTCTCTAAAGCCTTCGATACTGTCGACCATACCATCCTCCTTTCAAGGCTTGAACATCACGGCGTTTGGGGTCTGTCCCACAATTAGTCTACCTCATATCTATCCAACAGAATGCAGTAAGTCTGCAATAATAGTCACCAATTTGACTCCTCGCCAATCTTGTATGGCGTCCCCCAAGGTTCCATTCTCGGCCCAGTCCTGTTTTTGTTGTACATAAACGACATAGTCCACGCCAGCACACTCATAAAAATACAACTTATTTGCAGACGATAGTAATCTCTATGCCAGCAATTCAGACCTCCATTCCTTGATGAGAACTATGAACACTGAATTAACTAAAGTCAGGACCTGGGTAATACATAATAAACTGACCTTAACCTTGAGAAAACCCACTACATGAACCTTCACAGAAGGAAAAAACTTACCCCCAGACTTGGACCCCCTGTTCCTTGGTAATACAGTCTTCAAACGCGAACAAAATACTAAATTCCTCGGAGTTATTGTTGATGAGAAACTTAACTGGAGAACCACATACAAGCCATTCACAGTAAAGTCAATAAACAGTGTGGTATCATGCATCACACTCGACAGTCACTCACCCACTCTCACAGCAATGAAAGAATTCTATCATGATCTTGTTTACCAACACCTGATACACTGTCACACACTATGGGGGGCCTATGGCTCTTCAAAAACACTATCTCTGGTTACTGCACAAAAGAGAGTTGTACGGACGATGACCTACTTGAAAAAAACAGATCACACAAACGAAAAATTTGCTATATTGAAAATTTTAAAATTCGAAGATATTAACACCTACTGCTGTGCCCTCTTTGTTTACAAATCTATCAATCACTTGCTTGACAATAATTATTTCCAGTTCCGGAATAATAGAAGATACAACTTAAGGCACCCAAGGCTACTTAGACCATCCCCCCATGCGCTCCTCTCAGTCCCAGACCTTCATAAAATATCAAGGTGTGGAACAACTTATCCCACCCATCCGAGCAAAGACTACGCTCCCTTCCTTTAAATCATCTCTTAAAAAATATATATTATCTAGGTATTAATATTTCTTGTAACACCTACTATATTTACAGTACCTGCTTTTATTGTACCATCAAAACCGTTTTATCTGAAATTATCATGTAAATAGACAAGTAATTACCATTGCAATAAACATAATTGCCAACTAGACAAAATCCTGACAGCTCTGTCCTCTTCTTTAACTTTATTACTGTACAACCCATGTTGTACTGCTCCCTCATTATACTTATGTTTTTCAATTCCATTTAATTTATGTATATATAAATAAATAAAAAATAAATACACTAAAAAAAATTAATAAATAAATAAAATTAATAACTATTGAAGTGAAAACCGTGGTAACATTATGAGATGTTCTTATTACCACCATGCTATTGTACTATTCCAGATGATACTAAATGTTACATAATACTTCCTTGAGATAAATGTATAGTATGTATCAGGTGCCTAAAAGAGAGCTCAGGTTCTCAAATGGCTCAGCCATGTTAATATTGCTATTATTATCCACTCTGTATCTGTGTTTTTCTGGCTAAATAAACTGTTTCAATTCAATTCAATTCATTGACTACATCATTGTCAGAGAAAGAGATCGCCGAGATGTCGTCATCACCCGAGCCATGAATGGCTCAGACCACAACGACACTGATCCTCGGCTAGTCAGAACCAAGTTATAACTTCACGTCACCCCATAACGGCAAAGGCAGCAAGCCTCCAGAAGAGATTTTAACACAAAGCGTCTGGAGGATCCAGCAGTAGCACATGCTTTCAGAGAGCTGCACGAACATGGGCTGATAAACAAACAACCTAACAACAAACAAACCAAATCCCAGTGCAAGATGGGATATTTTCAACACTGCCATGACAAAAACCTGCAGAGAGACCCTCGGCCAGATCGAGAGAATACACCAGGACTGTTTGATAAAAATAACCCGGCAATCAATGTACTCATCGATAATAAACGTGCTGCTTTATCTGAGTGGCAGAACAACCCTCGGTCTCGGACGAAAGCTGATACCTTCCGCAAGGAGAAAGTGGCTGCCCAGCAGGAACTTTGCAATCTAAAGAATGACTGGTTTAAAAATAAAACATGTGAAACACCAAAATTTGCAGATCAGCACAAAATGCGCGAATTTTCAATTCCACTAAAAAAATTTATGGGACAATCACTCGTGTAGCAGCCCCCCTTCGGTCATCCGACGGTAACTCCAAAAATAAAGGCGATGAAGGGATCCTTCTGCACTGGAAGGAGCACTACCATTCACTGCTCAACCAAAACACCTAGGTGGATGTCCTGACTACCCAGCAGGTCCCTCAGCATTCAGAGCTGGCCGACTTCTGCTATCCTCCATCCTTGGATGAGGTAACTACTGCCATCAAACAGATGAAAAATAACAAAGCCTCAGGGCCTGGTGGAATCCCAGCCGAGGTGTATAAATCAGGAGGACCACTGCTTGCAAGCCATCTCCACTCTCTCCTGGAAAATATATGGGAAAAGAAGGAAATCCCCCAAACTCTTAAAAGACGCAACTACCACGGGACCTCGCTGCTCTCTGTAGCTGGCAAGATTATTGCCCGAGTCCTCCAAAACAAACTTCTTCCTTAGGCAGAAATCTTCCTTCCAGAATCTCAGTGTGGCTTTAGACCATCACGTGGCACCACTGACATGATCTTTGCTGCACACCAGATATAGGAAAAGTGCAGAGAACAGCGTCGTAACCTGTACATGGCTTTCATCGACCTAACCAAGGTCTTCGACTCGGTCAACAGGGAAACCCTCTGATTGACCCTCAGCCATTTTGGTTGCCCATCAAAATTCATTGCCATTGTAAGGCAACTCAACGATGGCATGAACGGCAGTGTCCTGCACAGTGGCACCCAGTCTGAGTTCTTCCCCATCCAAATGCGGGTTAAACAAGGGTGTGTACTGGCACCAACTCTCTCTTCTATTTTCTTGGCTGCCTTCCTTACTCGAGTTAGTGCCAATTTAGCTAGCAGGGCGGACATCAAGTACCGGATGAAGGGTCTTTTCAACATAAGACGATTCCGGGTAGGAAAAAATGTGTCGGCAGCTTCCATTAATAATAATAATAATAATAAACTGTTTATTAATAGAGTTGCAGCCGGTGGCTGAAAATAAACAAAATTACAAGTGATTTAGACATAATAATATACGTTCAATACGTTTATAGGGCTGTACAGTACAAAAATCAGGAGCTGTTTAATATTTTAACAATAGATGGGATGGTGCTATTCCTATGTCTATCAGTGCGGGCTCTTATGGGCTGAATTTTGTTGTAGTGGCGGCCTGCGCAAGGTGGGCGGGGGACTGCCGGTGGCAGTAGGTGGCGATGACGAGGATGGTGCAGTAGTCCACTGCCAAACCCTACTAGTGGGTGGTGGTGGAGGTCACTGAGGGATGGCATTTCCAGGGGGGAGAGAGCGTTGTTGTAGCCGGAGTTGTCTGCGCCGCATGTTTCTGCAGGCCCTCTTCTGTACTTTCTCTAGCTGACGTTGTTGGGTAGAGTTGAGTGAAGACGACTAGGCTGGTGACGCATATGTTAATTTGGGGATAATAAATGCGTTGTAGAAAGTCCTCAGCTCTGGCCTGGGTGCCACAATTGACCAGAATCGTCGTATCATGTAGAGTCGGAACGAGGCTGCCTTGTTTACATGGGCCTTCCAGTCCAGTTTGTGGTTTATAGTTACACCCACGAGCTTGACAGACTGCACTAACTGGAGAGGATGGGCACCCACTGTGATTGCTGGGGCTTGCACTGGAGTGGTGGCGGTATTGATGTGCATGACTACGGTTTTGGTGTGATTGATGGTGACCTTTTTCTCCGTAGTCCATGCCTGTCCAGGGTGCCTTGTAGCGATGAGTAGTCTCGTGAGGTGTTGTTCACTGAACTTAGGTATGCAGATGACCTCACCCTTGTCGCTCAGGGGATCCTGAACACCGACGCAGATGCGTATACACACTTCTGCCTTGAAGTGAATGTACGAAGACTCAGATTCTCTTTCAACCTGCCCCTGGTTCAGCCACACTTCCACCATCCATCCAGCTTAACGCTACTACCCTCTCTAATGTTACCCACTTTCCGTATTTCGGCTCCCACCTGTCCACCACTGCTGACATCGATGCAGAGATTCAGCATCGGATCAGATGTGTATCTCATGCCTTTGGCAGACTCCGAAACCGTGTCTTCAGCTGTAGGGAGCCGAAATTGTCTACTAAGTGACACATATATCGAGCAGTGGTCCCCCCTCCCTGCTGTATGTCAGCAAGACATGGGTCACATTCACTGGAAAACTTTCACCAACGCAGTCTACGTGCTACCCCCCTAGTTCGCTGGGAAGACAAGAGAACAAATGCCAGTATTCTTGCTGACACCAACTGTAGGAGCATTTAGGCTACCGTTATCCATGAACAACTACGCTGGACTGGCCATGTTACCCGCATTGACGACAGTAGACTACCAAAAAAGCTACTTTACAGTCACCAAACGAATAGTAAACATAACGCTGGCGGACAACTGAAAAGGTATAAGGATAGTCTTAAGACAAACCTGAAAAAAGTGCCAAATCGACCCCCACACCTGGGACACGGTTACTCCACACCACACGCCTGAAAGACGCTGCCACCGCCCCTCCTGCACTAGAAGTAGTCCCCCACATGTGCAACATCTGTGAACAACGCTGCGGGTCCCGTATCGGTCTTTTCAGTCACCTCAAAATTCGCCAACAAAGGTTACATCCCTAATAAATCATATCATTGTATCATAGCTGGATGATCGTCATACTCGATTCCGAGTGACAGCAAAGTAGTGGTAGTAGTGTGTGTGTGTGTGTGTGTGTGTGTGTGCTTTGCTTTGTTGGCCGTATTTGTACTTTTTGATGGACCCTTGACTTTTCGTGGCTTTTGAAGGTGTTCTTCGTCTTCGTGTCACCAGGCAGTTAATCAGTGAACGTGGACCACACAAACACACTTTTTTTTTTTTAGGTGATATTTATTTGTTGTAAATGATGGTGGATGAACTGCTTGATAGATATATGGGTTGAATAACTAACAGTATGCTGCATGAGTGAGGTAGTGACACAGACACACACGCGCACACGCATACACAGTACTAAAAAAAAATGCCAAAAGTAGACACTAATAAATCCCTGTATCCTAATCACGTCATAACTACCGTAACAACCCAAGAGTGGTGTGAGGTCGTTAGGTAGCGCCCCACTACCAACCTATTTTTAGATCACTAATTGGATGAGAGTATTACTACCTTAAGCGGACAAGACGAATAGGCCAACTACGGCGTCGCTATTTACTCACCACCTCAATAGACTTCCATAACGGTTGTCATCTTCTCTATAATGAACTTTTGAGAGGTTGCATTAATGGTTCTTGCATATTAATGGTCGTTCTATTTATAATGGGTAATGGAGGATTTCTTAATGGGTTATGGTCTTAAAGTCTACAGTCTACCTCACATCGCCCTCTACCTCTATATACCTCACATTGCACTCTACGTCTCAATACCTCACATAGCACTCTACATCTCTATACCTCACATAGTGCTCTACTGTACCTCTCTATACCTCACATAGTGCTCTACTGTACCTCTCTATACCTCAAGTAGCAGTCAACTCTACCTCTCTATACCACACATAGCACTCTACACTACCTCTCTATACCTCACATTGCACTCTACCTGTTTATACCTCACATAGTAATCTACTCTACCTATCTATACCTCACAGAGTACTCTACTCTACCTCTCTATACCCTACAGGGTACTCTACTCTACCTTTCTATACCTCACATAGCACTCCACGTCTCTATACCTCATATAGTACTCTACTCTACCTCTCTATACCTCACAAAGCACTCTACTGTACCTCTCTACACCTCACATGGTACTCTACCTCTCTATACCTCAAATAGTACTCTATTGTACCTCTCTATACCCTACAGGTACTCTACTCTACCTCTCTATACCTAAAATAGCACTCTACCTCTCTATACCTAACATAGTACTCTACTGTACTTCTCTATACCTGACATAGTACTCTACTCTACCTCTCTATACCTCACATAGTACTCTCTACCTCTCTATACCTCACATAGCACTCTACTCTACCTCTCTATACCTCACATAGTACTCTACCTCTCTATACCTCACATAGCACTCTACTCTACCTCTCTATACCTCACATAGTACTCTACTCTACCTCTCTATACCTCACATAGTACTCTACCTCTCTACACCTCACAGAGTACTCTACTGTAAATCTCTATACCTCACATAGTACTCTATGCTACCTCTCTATACCTCACATAGGACTCCACTGTACCTCTCTATACCTCACATAGTACTCTATCTCTCTATACCTCACATAGTACTCTACTGTACCTCTCTATACCTTACATACCACTCTACTCCGCCTCTACATACCTCACATAGCACTCTACTCTGCCTCTCTATACCTCACATAGTACTCTACCTCTCTATACCTCATATAGTACTCTACTGTACCTCTCTATACCTCACATAGTACTCTACTGTACATCTCTATACCTCACATAGTACTCTACTGTACCTCTCTATGCCTCACATAGCACTCTACTTTACCTCTCTATACCTCACATAGCACTCTAACTATAAATACCTCACATAGCACTCTACTCTACCTCTCTATACCTCACATAGTACTCTACTGTACCTCTCTATACATCACATAGCACAATACCTCTGTATACCTCATATAGCACTCTACCTCTCTAAACCTCACATGGCAGTCTACTGTCCCTTTCTATACCTCACATAGTACTCTACCTCTCTATACCTCAAATTGCACTCTACTCTACCTCTCTATACCTCACATAGTACTCTACTGTACCTCTCTATACCTCACATAGTACTCTACTCTACCTCTCTATACCTCACATAGTACTCTACTGTACCTCTCTATACCTCACATAGTACTCTAACTCTCTAGACCTCACATTGCACTCTTCTGTACCTCTCTATACCCCACATAGTACTCTACTGTACCTCTCTATTCCTCACCTAGTACTCAACTCTACCTCTCTATACCTCACATAGAACTCTACCTCTCTATACTTCACATGGTACTCTAATCTACCTCTGTACACTTCACATAGTACTCTACTTTACCTCTATATGCCTTGCATAGTACTCTACTGTACCTTTCTAAACCTCACAAAGTACTCTACCTCTCTATACTTCACATAGTACTCTACTCTACCTCTCTATACCTCACATGGCACTCTACTCTACCTCTCTATACCTCACATAGTACTCTACCTCTCTATACCTCACATAGTACTCTACTCTACCTCTCTCTACCTTACAGGGTACTCTACTGTACCTCTCTATACCTCACATAGTACTCCACTGTACCTTTCTATACCTCACATAGTACTCTACCTCTCTATACCTCACATAGTACTCTACTGTACCTCTCTATACCTCACATAGCACGCTACTCCACCTCTCTATGCCTCACATAGCACTCTACTCTACCTCTCTATACCTCACATAGTACTCTACTCTACCTCTCTCTACCTTACAGGGTACTCTACTCTACCTCTCTATACCTCACATAGCACTCCACTGTACCTCTGTATACCTCGCATAGTACTCTACTGTACCTCTCTATACCTCACATAGCACGCTACTCCACCTCTCTATGCCTCACATAGCACTCTACTCTACCTCTTTATACCTCACGTAGTACTCTAATCTACCTCTCTATACCTCACATAGCACTCTACCTCTAAATACCTCACACAGCACTTTACTCTACCTCTCTATACCTCACATAGTACTCTACTCTACCTCTATACCTTGCATAGTACTCTACTGTTCCTCTCTATACCTCACATAGTACTCTACTGTACCTCTCTATACCTCACATAGCACTCTACTGTACCTCTCGATACCCCACATAACACTCTACCTCTCTATACCTCACATAGCACTCTACCTCTCCATACCTCACATAGCACTCTACTCTACCTGTCTATACCTCACATAGCACTCTACTCTTCCTGTCTTTACCTCACATACCACTCTATTTTACATCTCTATACATCACATAGCACTCTACTATACCTCTCTATACCTCACAAAGCACTCTACCTCTCTACACCTCACATAGCACTCTAATCTACCTCTCTATACCTCACATAGCACTCTACTGTACCTCTCTATACATCACATAGCACAATACCACTGTATACCTCACAGAGCACTCTACCTCTCTATACCTCACATAGAACTCTACCTCTCTATACTTCACATGGTACTCTAATCTACCTCTGTACACTTCACATAGTACTCTACTTTACCTCTATATGCCTTGCATAGTACTCTACTGTACCTTTCTAAACCTCACAAAGTACTCTACCTCTCTATACTTCACATAGTACTCTACTCTACCTCTCTATACCTCACATGGCACTCTACTCTACCTCTCTATACCTCACATAGTACTCTACCTCTCTATACCTCACATAGTACTCTACTCTACCTCTCTCTACCTTACAGGGTACTCTACTGTACCTCTCTATACCTCACATAGTACTCCACTGTACCTTTCTATACCTCACATAGTACTCTACCTCTCTATACCTCACATAGTACTCTACTGTACCTCTCTATACCTCACATAGCACGCTACTCCACCTCTCTATGCCTCACATAGCACTCTACTCTACCTCTCTATACCTCACATAGTACTCTACTCTACCTCTCTCTACCTTACAGGGTACTCTACTCTACCTCTCTATACCTCACATAGCACTCCACTGTACCTCTGTATACCTCGCATAGTACTCTACTGTACCTCTCTATACCTCACATAGCACGCTACTCCACCTCTCTATGCCTCACATAGCACTCTACTCTACCTCTTTATACCTCACGTAGTACTCTAATCTACCTCTCTATACCTCACATAGCACTCTACCTCTAAATACCTCACACAGCACTTTACTCTACCTCTCTATACCTCACATAGTACTCTACTCTACCTCTATACCTTGCATAGTACTCTACTGTTCCTCTCTATACCTCACATAGTACTCTACTGTACCTCTCTATACCTCACATAGCACTCTACTGTACCTCTCGATACCCCACATAACACTCTACCTCTCTATACCTCACATAGCACTCTACCTCTCCATACCTCACATAGCACTCTACTCTTCCTGTCTTTACCTCACATAGCACTCTACTCTTCCTGTCTTTACCTCACATACCACTCTATTTTACATCTCTATACATCACATAGCACTCTACTATACCTCTCTATACCTCACAAAGCACTCTACCTCTCTACACCTCACATAGCACTCTAATCTACCTCTCTATACCTCACATAGCACTCTACTGTACCTCTCTATACATCACATAGCACAATACCACTGTATACCTCACAGAGCACTCTACCTCTCTATACCTCACATAGCAGTCTACTGTCCCTTTCTATACCTCACATAGTACTCTTCCTTTCTATACCTCACAAAGTACTATACCTCTATATACCTCACATAGTACTCTACTGTACCTCTCTATAACTCACATAGCACGCTACTCTACCTCTCTCTACCTCATATAGTACTCTACTCTACCTCTCTATACCTCACATAGCACTCTACTCTACCTCTTTATACCTTGCATAGTACTCTGCTGTACCTCTCTATACCTCACATAGTACTCTACCTCTCTATACCTCACATAGTATTCGAATGGACCTCTGTATACCTCATATAGTACTCTACTGTACCTCTCTATACCTCACATAGTAGTCTACTATACTCTACTAATCTATACCTCACATAGCACTCTACCTCTCTATACCTTACATAGTATTCTACCTCTCTATACATCACATAGTACTCTAATCTACCTCTCTATGCCTCACATAGCACTCCACTGTACCTCTCTATACCTCACATAGTACTCTACAGTCCCTCTCTATGCCTCACATAACACTCTACTTTACTTCTCTATACCTCACATAGTACTCTACCCCTCTATACCTCACATAGTACTCTACCTCTCTATACCTCGCAATGCACTCTACTCTACCTCTCTATACCTCATATAGCACACTACTCTACGTCTCTATACCTCACATACTACTCTACTCTACCTCTCTATACCTCACATAGTACTCTACTCTACCTCTCTACAAGTACAACTCACATAGTACTCTACCTCTTTATACCTCACATAGCTCTTTACTCTACCTCTCTATGCCTCACATAGTACTCTACCTCCCTATATTTCAAATATTACTCTACTCTACCTCTCTATACCTCACATAGAACTCTACTCTACCTCTCTATACCTCACATAGGTCTCTATTCTTCCTCTCCATACCTCACATAGCACTCTACTCTACCTCTCTATATCTCACATAGCGTTCTACCTCTCTATACCTCATATAGAACTCTACTCTACCTCTCTATACCTCACATAGTACTCTACTCTACCTCCCTATACCTCACATAGGTCTCTACTCTACCTCTCTATACCTCACATAGAGGTCTACTATACTCTACTTATCTATACCACACATAGCACTCTACCTCTGTATGCCTCAAATGGCACTCTACTCTACCTCTCTACACCTCACATAGCACTCTAATCTACCTCTCTATACCTCACATAGCACTCTACTGTACCTCTCTATACATCACATAGCACAATACCACTGTATACCTCACAGAGCACTCTACCTCTCTATACCTCACATAGCAGTCTACTGTCCCTTTCTATACCTCACATAGTACTCTTCCTTTCTATACCTCACAAAGTACTATACCTCTATATACCTCACATAGTACTCTACTGTACCTCTCTATAACTCACATAGCACGCTACTCTACCTCTCTCTACCTCATATAGTACTCTACTCTACCTCTCTATACCTCACATAGTACTCTATCTCTCTATACCTCACATAGTACTCTACTGTACCTCTCTATACCTTACATACCACTCTACTCCGCCTCTACATACCTCACATAGCACTCTACTCTGCCTCTCTATACCTCACATAGTACTCTACCTCTCTATACCTCATATAGTACTCTACTGTACCTCTCTATACCTCACATAGTACTCTACTGTACATCTCTATACCTCACATAGTACTCTACTGTACCTCTCTATGCCTCACATAGCACTCTACTTTACCTCTCTATACCTCACATAGCACTCTAACTATAAATACCTCACATAGCACTCTACTCTACCTCTCTATACCTCACATAGTACTCTACTCTACCTCTCTATACCTCACATAGCACTCTACTCTACCTCTTTATACCTTGCATAGTACTCTGCTGTACCTCTCTATACCTCACATAGTACTCTACCTCTCTATACCTCACATAGTATTCGAATGGACCTCTCTATACCTCATATAGTACTCTACTGTACCTCTCTATACCTCACATAGTAGTCTACTATACTCTACTAATCTATACCTCACATAGCACTCTACCTCTCTATACCTTACATAGTATTCTACCTCTCTATACATCACATAGTACTCTAATCTACCTCTCTATGCCTCACATAGCACTCCACTGTACCTCTCTATACCTCACATAGTACTCTACAGTCCCTCTCTATGCCTCACATAACACTCTACTTTACTTCTCTATACCTCACATAGTACTCTACCCCTCTATACCTCACATAGTACTCTACCTCTCTATACCTCGCAATGCACTCTACTCTACCTCTCTATACCTCATATAGCACACTACTCTACGTCTCTATACCTCACATACTACTCTACTCTACCTCTCTATACCTCACATAGTACTCTACTCTACCTCTCTACAAGTACAACTCACATAGTACTCTACCTCTTTATACCTCACATAGCTCTTTACTCTACCTCTCTATGCCTCACATAGTACTCTACCTCCCTATATTTAAAATATTACTCTACTCTACCTCTCTATACCTCACATAGAACTCTACTCTACCTCTCTATACCTCACATAGGTCTCTATTCTTCCTCTCCATACCTCACATAGCACTCTACTCTACCTCTCTATATCTCACATAGCGTTCTACCTCTCTATACCTCATATAGAACTCTACTCTACCTCTCTATACCTCACATAGTACTCTACTCTACCTCCCTATACCTCACATAGGTCTCTACTCTACCTCTCTATACCTCACATAGAGGTCTACTATACTCTACTTATCTATACCACACATAGCACTCTACCTCTGTATGCCTCAAATGGCACTCTACTCTACCTCTCTATACCTCACATAGCACTCTACTCTACCTTTCTATATCTCACATAGCGCTCTACCTCTCTATACCTCACATAGTACTATATTCTACCTCTCTATAACACACATAGTACTCTACCTCTCTACACCTCACAAAATACTCTACCTCTCTATACCTCATATATTGTAGTACTCTACTGTACCTGTCTATACCTCACATTGTACTCTACCTCTCTAGACCTCAAATAGCACTCTACTGTACCTCTCTATAACTCACATAGTACTCAACTGTACCTCTCTATACCTCACATAGTAGTCTACTATACTCTACTTATCTATACCTCACATAGCACTCTACCTCTGTATACCTCAAATGGCACTCTACTCTACCTCTCTATACCTCACATAGCACTCTACTGTACCTCTCTATACCTCACATAGCACTCTACCTCTCTATACCTCACATAGCACTCTACCTCTCTATACCTCACATAGCACTCTATTTTACCTATCTATACATCACATAGCACTCTACTCTACCTCTCTATACCTCACATAGCACTCTACTCTACCTCTCTATACCTCGCAAAGCACTCTACCTCTATATACTTCACATAGTACTCTACTCTACCTCTTTATACCTCAAATAGTACTCTACTCTATCTCTCTATACCTCACATAGCACTCTACTGTACCTCTCTATACATCACATAGCACAATACCTCTGTATACCTCATATAGCACTCTACCTCTCTAAACCTCACATGGCAGTCTACTGTCCCTTTCTATACCTCACATAGTACTCTACCTCTCTATACCTCACATTGCACTCTACTCTACCTCTCTATACCTCACATAGTACTCTACTGTACCTCTCTATACCTCACATAGTACTCTACTCTACCTCTCTATACCTCACATAGTACTCTACTGTACCTCTTTATACCTCACATAGTACTCTAACTCTCTAGACCTCACATTGCACTCCTCTGTACCTCTCTATACCCCACATAGTACTCTACTGTACCTCTCTATTCCTCACCTAGTACTCAACTCTACCTCTCTATACCTCACATAGAACTCTACCTCTCTATACTTCACATGGTACTCTAATCTACCTCTGTACACTTCACATAGTACTCTACTTTACCTCTATATGCCTTGCATAGTACTCTACTGTACCTTTCTATACCTCACATAGTACTCTACCTCTCTATACCTCACATAGCACTCTACTCTACCTCTCTATACCTCACATAGCACTCTACTCTACCTCTCTATACCTCACATAGTACTCTACCTCTCTATACCTCACATAGTACTCTACTCTACCTCTCTATACCTCACATAGTACTCTACTGTACCTCTCTATACCTCACATAGTACTCCACTGTACCTCTCTATACCTCACATAGAACTCTACCTCTCTATACCTCACATAGTACTCTACTGTACCTCTCTATACCTCACATAGCACGCTACTCTACCTCTCTATGCCTCACATAGCACTCTACTCTACCTCTCTATACTCACATAGCACTCTACTCTACCTCTCTATACCTCACATAGTACTCTACTCTACCTCTCTATACCTCACATAGTACTCTACTCTACCTCTCTATACCTCACATAGTACTCTACTCTACCTCTCTATACCTCACATAGCACTCTACTCTACCTCTCTATACCTCACATAGCACTCTACTCTACCTCTCTATACCTCACATAGCACTCTACTCTACCTCTCTATACCTCACATAGCACTCTACTCTACCTCTCTATATCTCACATAGCGCTCTACCTCTCTATACCTCACATAGTACTATATTCTACCTCTCTATAACACACATAGTACTCTACCTCTCTACACCTCACAAAATACTCTACCTCTCTATACCTCATATATTGTAGTACTCTACTGTACCTGTCTATACCTCACATTGTACTCTACCTCTCTAGACCTCAAATAGCACTCTACTGTACCTCTCTATAACTCACATAGTACTCAACTGTACCTCTCTATACCTCACATAGTAGTCTACTATACTCTACTTATCTATACCTCACATAGCACTCTACCTCTGTATACCTCAAATGGCACTCTACTCTACCTCTCTATACCTCACATAGCACTCTACTCTACCTCTCTATACCTCGCATAGCAGAATGCCTCTCTTTGCCTCACATACCACTCTACCTCTCGATGCCTCACATAGCACTCTACTGTACCTCTCTATACCACACATTATACTCTACCTCTCTTTACCTCAAATTGCACTCTACTCTACCTCTCTATACCTTGCATAGTACTCTACTGTACCTCTCTATACCTCACATAGTACTCTACTCTACCTCTCTATACCTCACATTGTACTCTACTGTACCTCTTTATACCTCACATAGTACTCTAACTCTCTAGACCTCACATAGTACTCTAACTCTCTAGACCTCACATAGCACTCTTCTGTACCTCTCTATACCTCACATAGTAATCTACTGTACCTCTCTATTCCTCACATAGAACTCTACCTCTCTATACTTCACATGGTACTCTAATCTACCTCTGTACATTTCACATAGTACTCTACTGTACCTCTCTATGCCTTGCATAATACTCTAGTGTACCTTTCTATACCTCACATAGTACTCTACCTCTCTATACCTCACATAGTACTCTACTCTACCTCTCTATACCTCACATGGCACTCTACTCTACCTCTCTATACCTCACATAGTACTCTACTCTACCTCTCTATACATCACATACCACTCTACTCTACCTCTCTATACATCACCTAGCACTCTACTCTACCTCCCTATACCTCACATAGCACTCTACCTCTCTATACCTCACATAGTACTCTACTCTACCTCTCTATACCTCACATAGTACTCTACTCTACCTCTCTATACCTCACATAGCACTCTACTCTACCTCTCTATACCTCACATAGCACTCTACTCTACCTCTCTATACCTCACATAGAACTCTACTGTAGCTTTCTATACCTCACTAGTACTCAACCTCTCTATACCTCACATAGTATTCTACCTCTCTACACCTCACAGAGTACTCTACTGTAAATCTCTATACCTCACATAGTACTCTACGCTACCTATCTATACCTCACATAGGACTCCACTGTACCTCTCTATACCTCACATAGTACTCTACCTCTCTATACCTCACATAGTACTCTACTGTACCTCTCTATACCTTACATACCACTCTACTCCGCCTCTACATACCTCACATGGCACTCTACTCTGCCTCTCTATACCTCACATAGTACTCTACCTCTCTATACCTCATATAGTACTCTACTGTACCTCTCTATACCTCACATAGTACTCTACTGTACATATCTATACCTCACATAGTACTCTACTGTACCTCTCTATGCCTCACATAGCACTCTACTTTACCTCTCTATACCTCACATAGCACTCTACCTCTCTATACCTCACATATTACTCAAATCTACCTCTCTATACCTCACATAGTACTCTAACTCTTTATACCTCACATAGCACTCTACTCTACCTCTCTATACCTCACATAGTACTCTACCTCTCTATACCTCACATATTACTCTACTCTACCTCTCTATACCTCACATAGCAATCTAACTCTAAATACCTCACATAGCACTTTACTCTACCTCTCTATACCTCACATAGTACGCTACTGTACCTCTCTATACCTTGCATAGTACTCTACTGTACCTCTCTATACCTCACATAGCACTCTACTGTACCTCTCTATACCTCACATACCACTCTACCTCTCTGTACCTCACATAGCACTCTACTCTACCTCTCTATACCTCACATAGCACTCTATGTTACCTCTATATACATCACATAGCACTCTACACTACCTCTCTATACCTCAAATAGCACTCTACTCTACCTCTCTATACCTCACAAAGCACTCTACCTCTCTATACCTCACATAGCACTCTATTTTACCTCTCTATACCTCACATAGTACGCTACTGTACCTCTCTATACCTTGCATAGTACTCTACTGTACCTCTCTATACCTCACATAGCACTCTACTCTACCTCTCTATACCTCACAAAGCACTCTACCTCTCTATACTTCACATAGTACTCAACTCTACCTCTTTATACCTCAAATAGTACTCTACTCTATCTCTCTATACCTCACATAGCACTCTACTGTACCTCTCTATACATCACATAGCACAATACCTCTGTATACCTCATATAGCACTCTACCTCTCTAAACCTCACATGGCAGTCTACTGTCCCTTTCTATACCTCACATAGTACTCTACCTCTCTATACCTCACATAGAATTCAAAATCTCTATACCTCACATACTACTCTACTATACCTCTCTATACCTCAAATTGCACTCTACTCTACCTCTCTATACCTCACATAGTACACTACTGTACCTTTTTATACCTCACATTGTACTCTAACTCTCTAGACCTCACATTGCACTCTTCTGTACCTCTCTATACCTCACATAGTACTCTACTGTACCTCTCTATTCCTCACATAGTACTCAACTCTACCTCTCTATACCTCACATAGAACTCTACCTCTCTATACTTCACATGGTACTCTAATCTACCTCTGTACACTTCACATAGTACTCTACTTTACCTCTCTATGCCTTGCATAGTACTCTACTGTACCTTTCTATACCTCACAAATTACTCTACCTCTCTATACCTCACATAGTACTCTACTCTACCTCTCTATACCTCACATGGCACTCTACTCTACCTCTCTATACCTCACATAGTACTCTACCTCTCTATACCTCACATAGTACTCTACTCTACCTCTCTCTACCTTACAGGGTACTCTACTGTACCTCTCTATACCTCACATAGTACTCCACTGTACCTTTCTATACCTCACATAGTACTCTACCTCTCTATGCCTCACATAGTACTCTAATCTACCACTCTATACCTCACATAGCACTCCACTGTACCTCTGTATACCTCACATAGTACTCTACTCTACCTCTCTATACCTCACATAGCACTCCACTGTACCTCTGTATACCTCGCATAGTACTCTACTGTACCTCTCTATACCTCACATAGCACGCTACTCCACCTCTCTATGCCTCACATAGCACTCTACTCTACCTCTTTATACCTTACAAAGTACTGTACTGTACCTCTCTATATCTCACATAGAACTCTACAATACCTCTCTATGCCTCACATAACACTCTACTTTACCTCTCTATACCTCACGTAGTACTCTAATTTACCTCTCTATACCTCACATAGCACTCTACCTCTAAATACCTCACACAGCACTTTACTCTACCTCTCTATACCTCACATAGTACTCTACTCTACCTCTCTATACCTTGCATAGTACTCTACTGTTCCTCTCTATACCTCACATAGTACTCTACTCTACCTCTCTATACCTCACATAGCACTCTACTGTACCTCTCGATACCCCACATAACACTCTACCTCTCTATACCTCACATAGCACTCTACCTCTCCATACCTCACATAGCACTCTACTCTTCCTGTCTTTACCTCACATACCACTCTATTTTACATCTCTATACATCACATAGCACTCTACTATACCTCTCTATACCTCACAAAGCACTCTACCTCTTTATACCTCACATAGCACTCCAATCTACCTCTCTATACCTCACATAGCACTCTACTGTACCTCTCTATACATCACATAGCACAATACCACTGTATAACTCACAGAGCACTCTACCTCTCTATACCTCACATAGCAGTCTACTGTCCCTTTCTATACCTCACATAGTACTCTTCCTTTCTATACCTCACATATTATTATACCTCTATATACCTCACATAGTACTCTACTGTACCTCTCTATAGCTCACATAGCACGCTACTCTACCTCTCTATACCTCATATAGTACTCTACTCTACCTCTCTATACCTCACATAGCACTCTACTCTACCTCTCTATACCTCATATAGTTCTCTACTGTACCTCTCTATACCTCACATAGTAGTCTACTATACTCTACTAATCTATACCTCACATAGCACTCTACCTCTCTATACCTTACATAGTATTCTACCTCTCTATACATCACATAGTTCTCTAATCTACCTCTCTATACCTCACATAGCACTCCACTGTACCTCTCCATACCTCACATAGTACTCTACAGTCCCTCTCTATGCCTCACATAACACTCTACTTTACTTCTCTATACCTCACATAGTACTCTACCCCTCTATACCACACATAGTACTCTAATCTACCTCTCTATGCCTCACATAGTACTCCACCTCTCTATAACTCTTATAGTACTCTAGTGTACCTCTCTGTAGCTGGCATAGTACTCTACCACTCTATACCTGACATAGTACTCTACCTCTCTATACCTCACATAGCACTCTACTGTACCTCTCTATACCTCACATAGTACTCTACTTCTCTATACCTCACATAGTACTCTACCTCTCTATACCTCGCAATGCACTCTACTCTACCTCTCTATACCTCACATAGCACACTACTCTACGTCTCTATACCTCACATACTACTCTACTCTACCTCTCTATACCTCACATAGTACTCTACTCTACCTCTCTACAAGTATAACTCACATAGTACTCTACCTCTTTATACCTCACATAGCTCTCTACTCTACCTCTCTATGCCTCACATAGTACTCTACCTCCCTATATTTCACATAGTACTCTACTCTACCTCTCTATACCTCACATAGTACTCTACTCTACCTCTCTATACCTCACATAGGTCTCTACTCTACCTCTCCATACCTCACATAGCACTCTACTCTACCTCTCTATATCTCACATAGCGTTCTACCTCTCTATACCTCACATGGAACTCTACTCTACCTCTCTATACCTCAGATAGTACTCGACTCTACCTCTCTATACCTCACATAGGTCTCTACTCTACTATACTCTACTTATCTATACCTCACATAGCACTCTACCTCTGTATACCTCAAATGGCACTCTACTCTACCTCTCCATACCTCACATAGCACTCTACTCTACCTCTCGATACCTTGCATAGCACAATTCCTCTCTTTGCCTCACATACCACTCTACCTCTCGATGCCTCACATAGCACTCTACTGTACCTCTCTATACCACACATTATACGCTACCTCTCTATACCTCACATAGTATTCAAAATCTCTATACCTCACATACTACTCTACTATACCTCTCTCTACCTCAAATTGCACTCTACTCTACCTCTCTATACCTTGCATAGTACTCTACTGTACCTCTCTATACCTCACATGGTACTCTACTCTACCTCTCTATACCTCACATAGTACTCTACTGTACCCTCTTTATACCTCACATAGTACTCTAACTCTCTAGACCTCACATAGCACTCTTCTGTACCTCTCTATACCTCACATAGTAATCTACTGTACCTCTCTATTCCTCACATAGAACTCTACCTCTCTATACTTCACATGATACTCTAATCTACCTCTGTACATTTCACATAGTACTCTACTCTACCTCTCTATGCCTTGCATAACACTCTAGTGTACCTTTCTATACCTCACATAGTACTCTACCTCTCTATACCTCACATAGTATTCTACTCTACCTCTCTATACCTCACATGGCACTCTACTCTACCTCTATACCTCACATAGTACTCTACTCTACCTCTCTATACCTCACATAGTACTCTACTCTACCTCTCTATACCTCACATAGTACTCTACTCTACCTCTCTATACCTCACATAGTACTCTACCTCCTTATACCTCACATATTACTCTACCTCTATGCCTCACATAGTACTCTACCTCCCTATATTTCACATAGCACTCTACTCTACCTCTCTATACCTCACATAGCACTCTACCTCTCTATACCTCACATAGTACTCTACTCTACCTCTCTATACCTCACATAGTACTCTACTCTACCTCTCTATACCTCACATAGCACTCTACTCTACCTCTCTATACCTCACATAGCACTCTACTCTACCTCTCTATACCTCACATAGTACTCTACCTCTCTACACCTCACAGAGTACTCTACTGTAAATCTCTATACCTCACATAGTACTCTACGCTACCTATCTATACCTCACATAGGACTCCACTGTACCTCTCTATACCTCACATAGTACTCTACCTCCCTATACCTCACATAGTACTCTACTGTACCTCTCTATACCTTACATACCACTCAACTCCGCCTCTACATACCTCACATAGCACTCTACTCTGCCTCTCTATACCTCACATAGTACTCTACCTCTCTATACCTCATATAGTACTCTACTGTACCTCTCTATACCTCACATAGTACTCTACTGTACATCTCTATACCTCACATAGTACTCTAATGTACCTCTCTATGCCTCACATAGCACTCTACTCTACCTCTCTATACCTCACATAGCACTCTACCTCTCTATACCTCACATAGTACTCTACTCTACCTCTCTATACCTCACATAGCACTCTACTCTACCTCTTTATACCTTACAAAGTACTGTACTGTACATCTCTATATCTCACATAGAACTCTACAATACCTCTCTATGCCTCACATAACACTCTACTTTACCTCTCTATACCTCACATAGTACTCTAATCTACCTCTCTATACCTCACATAGCATTCTACCTCTAAATACCTCACACAGCACTTTACTCTACCTCTCTATACCTCACATAGTACTCTACTCTACCTCTCTATACCTTGCATAGTACTCTACTGTTCCTCTCTATACCTCACATAGTATTCTACTCTACCTCTCTATACCTCACATAGCACTCTACTGTACCTCTCGATACCCCACATAACACTCTACCTCTCTATACCTCACATAGCACTCTACCTCTCCATACCTCACATAGCACTCTACTCTTCCTGTCTTTACCTCACATAGCACTCTACTCTTCCTGTCTTTACCTCACATACCACTCTATTTTACATCTCTATACATCACATAGCACTCTACTATACCTCTCTATACCTCACAAAGCACTCTACCTCTCTACTCCTCACATAGCACTCTAATCTACCTCTCTATACCTCACATAGCACTCTACTGTACCTCTCTATACATTACATAGCACAATACCACTGTATACCCCACAGAGCACTCTACCTCTCTATACCTCACATAGCAGTCTACTGTCCCTTTCTATACCTCACATAGTACTCTTCCTTTCTATACCTCACATAGTATTATACCTCTATATACCTCACATAGTACTCTACTGTACCTCTCTATAACTCACATAGCACGCTACTCTAGCTCTCTATACCTCATATAGTACTCTACTCTACCTCTCTATACCTCACATAGCACTCTACTCCACCTCTCTATACCTTGCATAGTACTCTGCTGTACCTCTCTATACCTCACATAGTACTCTACCTCTCTATACCTCACATAGTATTCGAATGGACCTCTCTATACCTCATATAGTACTCTACTGTACCTCTCTATACCTCACATAGTAGTCTACTATACTCTACTAATCTATACCTCACATAGCACTCTACCTCTCTATACCTTACATAGTATTCTACCTCCCTATACATCACATAGTACTCGAATCTACCTCTCTATACCTCACATAGCACTCCACTGTACCTCTCTATACCTCACATAGTACTCTACAGTCCCTCTCTATGCCTCACATAACACTCTACTTTACTTCTCTATACCTCACATAGTACTTTACCCCTCTATACCTCACATAGTACTCCACTCTACCTCTCTATGGCTAACATAGTACTCTACCTCTCTATAACTCTTATAGTACTCTACTGTACCTTCCTATAGCTGGCTTAGTACTCTACCTCTCTATACCTGACATAGTACTCTACCTCTCTATACCTCACATAGCACTCTACTGTACCTCTCTATACCTCACATAGTACTCTACTTCTCTAAACCTCACATAGTGCTCTACCTCTCTATACCTCGCAATGCACTCTTCTCTACCTCTCTATACCTCACATAGCACACTACTCTACGTCTCTATTCCTCACATACTACTCTACTCTACCTCTCTATATCTCACATAGTACTCTACTCTATCTCTCTACAAGTACAACTCACATAGTACTTTTACCTCTTTATACCTCACATAGCTCTCTACTCTACCTCTCTCTGCCTCACATAGTACTCTACCTCCCTATATTTCACATAGTACTCTACTCTACCTCTCTATACCTCACATAGTACTCTACTCTACCTCTCTATACCTCACATAGGTCTCTACTCTACCCCTCCATACCTCACATAGCACTCTACTCTACCTCTCTATATCTCACATAGCGCTCTACCTCTCTATACCTCACATAGAACTCTACTCTACCTCTCTATACCTCACATAGTACTCTACTCTACCTCTCTATACCTCACATAGGTCTCTACTCTACCTCTCTATACCTCACATAGTAGTCTACTATGCTCTACTTATCTATACCTCACATAGCACTCTACCTCTGTATACCTCAAATGGCACTCTGCTCTACCTCTCTATACCTCACATTGCACTCTACTCTACCTTTCTATATCTCACATAGCGCTCTACCTCTCTATACCTCACATAGTACTATATTCTACCTCTCTATAACTCACATAGTACTCTACCTCTCTATACCTCACATAGTACTCTACCTCTCTATACCTCATATAGTACTCTACTGTACCTCTCTATACCTCACATTGTACTCTACCTCTCTAGACCTCAAATAGCACTCTACTGTACCTCTCTATAACTCACATAGTACTCAACTGTACCTCTCTATACCTCACATAGTAGTCTACTATACTCTACTTATCTATACCTCACATAGCACTCTACCTCTGTATACCTCAAATGGCACTCTACTCTACCTCTCTATACCTCACATAGCACTCTACTCTACCTCTCTATACCTCGCATAGCACAATGCCTCTCTTTGCCTCACATACCACTCTACCTCTCGATGCCTCACATAGCACTCTACTGTACCTCTCTATACCACACATTATACTCTACCTCTCTATACCTCACATAGTATTCAAAATCTCTATACCTCACATACTACTCTACTATACCTCTCTATACCTCAAATTGCACTCTACTCTACCTCTCTATACCTTGCATAGTACTCTACTGTACCTCTCTATACTTGACATAGTACTCTACCTCTCTATACCTCACATAGCACTCTACTCTACCTCTCTATAGCTGGAATAGTACTCTACCTCCTTATTCTTCACATAGTACTCTACTTCTCTATACCTCACATAGCACTCTACCTCTCCATACCTCTCATAGTACTCTTCTCTACCTGTGTATACCTCACATAGCACTCTACTGTACCTCTCTATACCTTACATAGTGCTCTACGTCTCTATACCTCATATAGAACTTGGAGATGTTCGGGGTACTTGGTTCTAACTACCGGAGCGAACATAAATACCCGTAGAGTTCTGTTGGTTCTTATTAACGGAAATATACAAGGTGCGCTTACAACGCGGGTAGTCCTTACACTCCTATCGGGGTCAACGACCTCACTCTGACCTCTCAGACGACATGTGGTAAATGGTACATTAGCAGCTTCCAAATGTCGCTCGACACATTTATCTAAGCGTGTGGTGACATGAAACAGGGGCATTGCCGCACGCTACTGACTTGATAAGTAATGCATATATAGAGGACATACATGGTATACATACACATACATAATACACATGCACCTCCCCTCCCCCCTATACGCTCATAGCAAAGTCTTGAGCGGACCTTTTCCTGTGGATCCGTTCTGAGCGTCGAGGGGCTTAATAATTGGGGGGGGGGGGGGGGGATATGGGACTCAACACTGGTGATGGGGTTCAGCGGAAGGTGCTACTGGGCAGAGAAAACGGCGGTTCCTCCACCACACACGACCACTGGGTAACCGCACCTGGTAGTCCCGTGACCTACCGAGACCCATGGCTAAGCCCACTTTGTCCCAACGTAGGGAGGTCGGGTCCTGAACACGGACTTGGGTGCCGACACTCAACCTCGAGAGAGGACGGGCGTGGTTGTTGTGGCGGGCGACGACGTCTTGAATACGTTCGGCGGCTCGGCGATCAAAATCCTCTGTCTTGGCCTGCCACTCCTTGGAGAAGGATTGAGGGTGGGCAGGGACACAAGAACGGAGGGGGCGTCCATACAAGACCTGGGCAGGGGAGCGTCCGGTGTAATTGGGTGTGTTGCGGCGCTCAAGGAGACCCTGGTCGAAGGCCTCGCAGTCAATATTCCCAGAAGGGGCCACTATGAGGATGAGGTGCTTCAGGGATTTAACAGCAGCCTCAGCGTGGCCGTTGGACTGCGGGTAATGAGGCGGTGACAACACATGCCGGACTCCCCATCGGTCGAGGAACGCAGCAAAGTCCCGGCTTGTGAACTGCGGCCCTCCGTTGGTTCGCAGGCGCGCAGGAACGCCCACGTAACGGAAGTAGTGGTGGAACTTGCTGATGGTGGCGGCAGATGTCGCATCATTACCGAACTTGATAACAACCGGCCAACCAGAGAGACGGTCGACGATAACCAGGAAGGACTCTCCTGACACACAGAAAAAGTCGGCCGACACAGACTCAAAGGGGCGGGTGGGGTTGTCGTCACTCATGAAGGGTTCCTGCTGCTGGCTGGGTTGTAGTACTTGGCGGGGCTTACACGCCTGGACAGCATTGGAGATGTCGGGGTCGATGCCAGGCCGGAACACAGTCTGTCTTCCACGCCGTTTGGTGGCCTCGGCTCCACGGTGACTGTCGTGGAGGCGAGACAAGGCGTGCAGACGTGAAGCAGCAGGGACAACTACCGAAGGAGAGGTGTCACTGGCCAGAGGTAGGGGTAGGGCGGCAGCAGGGTAGTTGCTGCTCCCTTCGTGCACCTTGTTGGCGTATTTTACCTCGAGAATCGGTGTTGGGAAGTCCTGGGAGATGATGGCCAACTCTTGGCAATGTCTGTAGGACAGCAAAGGAGTCGGGACACCATTATGCACGTCAATCCAGGCTTGACACGACCTGTTGCCAAAGGTGACATGTGCATAGAGTGAACCTAGGGCTCGGGCCATCTGTGAACCATCTGCCGTGACGCGGAGGTCCTTGGGAGGCGGTCCTAGATCGCTTGGAGAGAGCCCCAAGCATTACAAATGCTGGGGACCGATGACCGTAGCCTCAGCGCCGGTGTCGGGCAGCATCTCGAGACAGGATGACACACTGCTGTAGGTCACGATGACGCTGACGTGCTGGGGAACTTTGGTCCTGGGACGCGAGGAGTACACCCTCCTAATATGGGTCGGGCTTTGTCCAGGGTCGTCGTGCCTCTGATTTGGCGACTGTGGGCGGCCCTCACTGGTGGAAGGGCGCTGCTGCTTTCGCCGACGCTGTCCCTTGGGTTTGTTGGTCGGGCAACACTTGTCGTAGTGGCCCAGACGACCACACACATTGCACTGGACGTGTTTGGCTGGACACCGTACTGTAAGTGACCAGTGGCCCTTGCGGTCACAACTGTCGCAGGTAGACTCAGCGGCTGGACATACCTGTGTTCTGTGCTGCCTACCACAGCTGTTGCAAAGGGAGCCGGGCGTGGTGGGCGTAGGCGTTGGGGTAGACTTCTTGTATTGGGACATAGCCTGTACGGCTGTAGGGGGAGCTCGGATGGCAGAGGTAGCACACCTGGCAGCCTCGTAGGAGCGACATACTGTCAATACATCCTTAAGAGAGGAGGGAGAGTCGAGGGAGGTGAGGCGCTGGACAAGCTCCTCGTCCTTAACACCCATCAGGATCACCTGCTTCAACTGAGTCTCCTCGCACTGCTGGTGATTACTGGGACATATGTCTATCTCTTCCGAGGCTCTCTTGAGTCGTCCGTAGAAATCATCAAAAGTCTCGCCCTCCATCTGTCTACAGCTAAACACTTCCCTCCTGCGGAGAGCTTCATTCCGCTGACCTTTGATGTGCCGTTCTAGAACATCCAGTACCGCCTCTACAGACAACAAAGACGTCGGGGGCACTTGCAACGTGTGTTCCAACACATGCTGCGTTCCCAAAGACAGGCACATACGTAGCTGAATGAGTTGTTTGGTCTGTGGCAAGCTCTGGAGATCCACCATTGTAGCATAATCAGTCCACCGTCGCCGCCACTCACGAAAAGTCTGGAAAGTCTCATCAGGCTTCAAGGTGGTTGGGGGTTGGACAACCACTTTGGTAGAGGGAATTGACGAGGTATCTGAGCCTGTCGGTACCTGAGTAGTGGAAGGGCCAAGGGCTTGATTAGCAGTGAGGCTAGATATCAAAGCTGCAAACCGTTCGTTATCTTCCAATCTCCTTTGGTGGTCCTCAGCATGTCTTTTCGCTTCGTCCTGACGCATTTCCTCCCTCATAAGCTTCATCAGAGCAATTATCTCAGAGGACGAGGCTGAGGGTCGAGGGGTGTGGCTGGGAGAGGGTGGGGCGTCGCGCACTGACTGGTCATCCATCTCTGTAGAGCTGTCATCCGTCTGATTCATCCGGGCGCTAGGGACGCCGCTGAGTGAGGCCCGGGGCATAATTACTTTATCTGTATATTGTATCTCAAATCAGTGTTGACCGGTCAGCCCGTCGTATCAACCAGATCTGAGACAACAAAATTAATTGAATACACAGATAAGTAACTTATATATATATGTAACCGGTCGGAATTTACTGGACTTTAATTTCTCACTTGACTTGGGGTTTATTTAAAATTAATAGATGGTAATGGCAGTGGAAGCGCCCCTTTGAGAAAAATCCCGAACCAGCACAAGAACACTTAAAACTACTAAACAAAATAAATTGTCCGTGACCCGTGGAAGGATAGCATCTGTGACTGGGATGAATGAGACACACTGTTACATTTAGACACTTATATTCCCTCCAACACTACAAACACAATCCAATAATGGTACACCAATATGCGCACCTCTTAACTTGAACTTAAAACACTACTCTGGGGAATAAAAGTTATACATGATATAAAAATTATTAGAACCTCAGGCAACAATAAATTTGAAGTATTAAGAACTGTTCCGTGCACACATGAAACAGGCCTTAAAGGCTTTCACACAATAATATCAGTCACTTAGGTACCAAAAAAAGATATTAACTACTCTACAATGAATAGGCCTTAAGGGCACTCAACAAAATTATATCAGTCACTGAGGAAATGGTAATAAAACATGAAATTAAATACTCTACAATGAATAGGCCTTAAGGGCACTCAACAAAATTATAGCACCCCAACAGATGCACACTTCCTAACCTAACCTAACCACTACTCTGGGGAACAAGGTTATACCTGAGATCAGAATTATGAAGAACAATCAGAGGCATTAAAAGAATCAAATCACAGTATCACTCTGGTTCCACTTGATGGCACAAACATTCAAAACAATATTATCAAAATTATCTAGAAACTATTAAATTACACCCGTAATAAGGGAGGGAAAATGTTCCTCCAGGTATCTCCTAGAGACCTAGACTCACGGTCTCAGTGTGTGACCATTAGTCTACTCAGATAGCCTCAGTGTACTCCCAGTGCGTCCATAAAGCGGACGGGAGTGAGCCAATCAGACCTTGTACAGTTGAGAGAAGCTTTAGCGTCCCGTGTCGTTTAGTTGTCGGGAGCACTCGTTCACTCAAGAGATCCTTTGCTACCCCGCTAAACAGTGACAGGCCTACTTTGATCGGTCCAATGGCGACAATCGCCACCCTCAATCCTCAACGGCAGTCTCAAACGGCAGTCAATCTCAGGTCAACTCCAGTCAACTTCAGTCAAGTGGGTTCTCACGGAAACCTTGTTATACTGCAATATTTCAGCACAGGTGACTAGGCCACGTGACTATTTCTGGGACAGACGCGCAGGGACGTCTTGTTCGTGTGAGTGCTATCCGGGACTGAGAGAGAGCCCGCTTCGTGTCCTCTCAAGGCGTTAGCTTAGGCCTACGTGACCTATTTTCTGCCTAACTAATAACTCCTTGGGACACCCTTTAGCATTATTCAGACTGCTAAACGATCTATAATAATTTCAAATTCAATAATAGTCCCTTAACTTCATGAATCGCATCATTATTAATCCGGTAAATCACATTTAATATCATATAGGCCTAGTTCCGCAATCTCCCACTATGTGCGGGGAGCGCTCTCTTCCCTCAGACGACCTTGAACGCTCAGTACCGCTAATGGCGGGGCATTCGAAATTACTCTGAAATTTCTGAATATTACATATATATAAAATATATATGAAGAAATGACCGCAGTCAGTGTGTTCATGCGTGGGTTGGTGTGTGTAAGCGCAGTGGAGCGCAGAGGGAGGCGAGGCGGTGGGGGGTGAGCAGTGTGGGGTGAGTTACCCTTGAGGCAGAGGCAGCCTGGGACGGTCGCACAGACGCACTACTCCTCACAAATGCCCTACAGCGGCCTTCCACCTTAGGGAATCTTTTAAAACAAGGACACACACTTTAACACTACACACACAGGCGGGGCATTTAAAGACACTTGACAGGAAATTGCGGTCACTCCACACTGCTCAAAACTCGTTGGTCATTCACACGAATTTTTGGGGAAGACAATGGCGACGGATGATGGAGTTGCCGGAGGAGGTCAACCGGCCTTGATTTTACACGAACGCACTTATTTCCACTTAATAGATCACTTGATACTCACTGCGCCATGGAGATGTTCTGGGTACTTGTTTCTAACTACAGGAGCGAACATAAACACCTGTAGAGTTCTGTAGGTTCTTATTAACGGAAATATACAAGGTGCTCTTACAAGCGGGTAGTCCTTACACTCCTATAGGGGTCAACTGATCTCACTCTGACCTCTCAATCGACATGTGGTAAGTGGTACATTAGCAGCTTCCAGATGTCGCCAAGCACATTTATCTAAGCGTGTGGTGACATGAAACAGGGGCATTACCGCATGCTACTGACTAGAGAAGTACTGTATATATATATATAGAGGACATACATGGTATACATACACGTACATAATACACATACAGCACTCTACCTCTCTATACCTCACATAGCACTCTACCTCTATACCTCACATAGCACTTGACTCTACCTCTCTATACCTCACAGAGTACTCTACCTCTCTATACCTCACATGGTACTCTACCTCTCTATACCTCACATAGTACTCTACCTCTCTATACCTCACATAGTACTCTACCTCTCTATACCTCACATAGTACTCTACCTCTCTATACCTCACATAGCACTCTACTCTACCTCTCTATAGCTGGCATAGTACTCTACTCTACCTCTCTATACCTCACATAGTACTCTACCTCTCTATACCTCACATAGTACTCTACCTCTCTATACCTCACATAGTACTCTACTCTACCTCTCTATACCTCACATAGCACTCTACTCTACCTCTCTATATCTCACATAGCACTCTACCTCTCTATACCTCACATAGCACTCTACTCTACCTCTCTATAGCTGGCATAGTACTCTACTCTACCTCTCTATACCTCACATAGCGCTCTACCTCTCTATACCTCACATAGCACTCTACTCTACCTCTCTATACCTCACATAGTACTCTACTTCTCTATACCTCACATAGTACTCTACTCTACCTCTCTATACCTCACATAGCACTCTTCTTTACCTCTCTATACCTCACAATGCACTCTACACTACCTCTCTATACCTCACATAGCACTCTACCTCTCTATACCTCACATAGCACTCTACCTCTCTATACCTCACATAGCACTCTACTCTACCTCTCTATACCTCACATAGCACTCTACCTCTCTATACCTCACATAGTACTCTACCTCTCTATACCTCACATAGCACTCTACTCTACCTCTCTATAGCTGGCATAGTACTCTACTACCTCTCTATACCTCACATAGTACTCTACTCTACCTCTCTATACCTCACATAGTACTCTACTCTACCTCTATACCTCACATAGCACTCTACTCTACCTTTCTATACCTCACATAGTACTCTACTCTACCTCTCTATACCTCACATAGCACTCTACTCTACCTCTCTATACCTCACATAGTACTCTGCTCTACCTCTCTAAACCTCACATAGCACTCTACTCTACCTCACATAGTACTCTACTCTACCTCTATACCTCACATAGCACTCTACTCTACCTTTCTATACCTCACGTAGTACTCTGCTCTACCTCTCTATACCTCACATAGCACTCTACTCTACCTCTCTATAGCTGGCATAGTACTCTACCTCCTTATACCTCACATAGTACTCTACCTCTCTATTCCTCACATAGCGCACTGCCTCTCTATACCTCACATAGCACTCTACCTCTCTATACTTCACATTGCATTCTACTCTACCTCTCTATACCTCACCAAGCACTCTACTCTACTTCTCTATACCTCACTATAGTACTCTACTTTACCTCTCTATACCTCATATAGCATTCTACTCTACCTCTGTATACCTCACATAGCACTCTACTCTACCTCTCTCCAGCTGGCATAGCACTCTACTCTACCTCTCTATAGCTGGCATAGCACCCTGGCTTTACTTCGCTATAACACACCCATCACTTAGCTATACTGTGCACTATAACAGCGTAGTTCAACACCCACGCGTTATCACCACAATCCAACCTGAAATCACTACACCACAAACCGTAATTAACAATGAATGACTCATAGGTAGTTATGCTTTCGACCAATCAGTGACGGTCCATCGAAACCGCTTTGGGTACATGGTAATATGTTTCCGGATCTGTGATTGGCTAATATCACACACTGTTAACCATGTGAGTGGCTCGTTCACTGTGTCGCTTTGGGGGCAACTGTTGGCTCAGACATAGAACTAGCGAATGAGGTGGTTGGGTTGTTATGGCTGTGTGATGTTTATCAGTAGTGCGGTCATTTGATGACAGGGGTTGTGATAGTTGTGTTAAATGGGTTGTGTGTGTTTGTTGATACACACACACACACACACACGCACACATCCTGGGTCGAGACGTACCTGCCGCTCCTCTCGGAGCAGCCAGGTCAACTGTTAAGTTGGCCCATACCAACTCCCTCCCCTGAACCCTCCTCCCCACCGGAATATCAACAAGTTCTCGCCAGAAGTTACAATTTCATTTAGGAAAGGAATGGAACCAGTGTTAAACAGAGGTGAACAGTGGTGAACAGTGCTTAAGTCAGTGAGAACAACTCAACAGTAACAGTCGTACCCACGTTAACCTTCACACAGTGAGGTCCCAGGTACCCAGTGATAACGGCCCGTGAGACCCAACAACAACCAGGGATGTGTTAATCCGTCTACGATAGGAAGGCCTGGGACCACACCTCACTCATATAACACCATCTGTGAGGGAATTACTACACCACATGTCCCTCATAACACCATCTCGGAGAGTGTTACTACACGACATGTTTGCCGTTCAACACCTACATTAATATGTATGTTCACTGTATGTTCCTTTACCTTTCTCTAATGAAGGCTTTTGTTAAACCACCAATGTATGTAATAAGTCATTTATGTCCAATGTATATTTTCAGCCTTCGGGCTGCAAAACTTTTTCAATAAACCGTTAATTATTATTATTATTATTACACACAAACACACACACACATACACACACACACACACACACACACACACTCTGACAAACATTTACACACGTACTGTACATTCTGTGTTCAGGATGGATCATAAGAAAAGATGATCTGTTTGTCCTCTATTAACAACCGGTTTGTTTTATCTCCTTGTTTCCCATTTTCTGTCTCACTCCATTAAGATCCAGGATTGTTTCCTAAGTCAACATATAACCGAACCCACCCGGGGTAATAATATACTCGATTTAGTTCTGTCGAACAGAGAAAACCTCATTACCAATGTCGAGGTAGGGAACGAACTTGCAAACAGAGATCACAAAGAAATTAGATTCCAGTTAGATTTTCAGGTCAGACGTAAAGGGAATTCCATTAAAGTCCCAGATTTCAGGGGCAAACTTTGATAGTTTAAAGAGGCAGCTGAGAGAGGGGGTGTCGTGCTTGGACGTGAACCAAAATGACACAGACCTGATAACGAGATCTGAAATTGCCGAGTTCCACGACAATTTAAATAACGAGTTACTTAATGCACAAAAGCAGAACATACCATACAAAAAACTCAGATCAGACAACAATGACCCTAAATGGATAAATAATTATTTAAAGAACATTATTGGCCAAAGGAAGGCTAAAGGTAGAAGGATAAATCGTGGCGAATTTTACCTCCGGGAGTATTATAAGGTATTAGCCGGTAGGGTTAGGACCGAGAAAAGAAAAGCCAAGAGGAACTATGAACTGAAGGTGGCAGGGGAGACGAAAACAAACCCCAAAGGATTCTACCAAATGTATCAAACTAAAACAAGAGATAAGATTGGACCAATACGTTCAGACACCGGCGAGCTAACTGATAACGACGGAGAAATGAGCAATAATCTGAATAAATATTTTTCAACAGTTTTCACCACCGAAAATTTAAACATGATACCCGAGGCACCGACTCTATTCAGAGATAGTGAAGAAAACAAATTAAGCGAGATAGTAGTGACTAGTAACGATGTTAATAAGCAAATAGACAAACTGAAGCCTAATAAGTCACCTGGTCCCGATGAGATATTTGCCAGAGTGTTAGAGGAATGTAAGGATGAGCTTAGTATGCCCTTAGTAAAGTAGTTTAACATGTCATTGAAAGCAGGTGTAGTACCAGAATCCTGGAGGATAGCGACTGTAATACCGATTTTCAAGAAGGGGGATAGATCACTATCCTCTAACTACTGCCCAATCAGTCTAACATCAATAGTAGGTAAATTACTAGAATCAATTATTTCAAACTCTATTCGAAACCACCTGGAGAAACACAAGTTGATCAATGATTCCCAACATGGCTTCACAAGCGGGCGTTCATGTCTAACTAATCTATTAACATTCTTTTCATCAGTTTTCGAATCGGTGGACGAGAGGCACAATTATGATGTGGTATATCTCGACTTTAGCAAAGCCTTCGACAGAGTCCCCCACGAAAGACTAATTAGAAAGGTAGAAGCACATGGCATCAAAGATAATATCCTTAAATGGATTAGGGCGTGGTTAAGGGACAGGAAACAGGGAGTGAGCATAAACGGCACTAAATCGCATTGGAGCAACGTCACTAGTGGAGTTCCCCAAGGCTCAGTACTTGGACCATTATTATTTATTATATACATAAACGACATAGATATCGGCATAGACAACAACATAAGTAAATTTGCTGATGACACTAAAATAGGACGTGTAATTAAATCTGACGAGGACTCTGCAAAACTACAGGAAGGTCTAAACAAATTTTTCGAATGGTCGGAAAAATGGCAGATGAAATTCAATGTGGACAAATGCAAAGTACTCAGTATAGGAGATGTAAACAGGGAAACCAGTTACCAGATGAACAACGATGCCATTGTGGAATGCAACTGCGAGAGAGATTTAGGAGTAATGATAAGTAGGGATCTTAAGCCAAATAAACAATGTGTTTTTGCTCGTAACAAGGCTAATAAAGTATTTGGGTTCATGCAAAGGAGTGTTAGTTACAAGACTAGCAAGGTCATCTTAAAATTATATCTAGCGCTTGTGAGACCTCACGCAGTTCAGTTCTGGTCACCGTATTACAGAATTGATATAGAATCATTGGAAAGAATCCAGAGGAGAATGACAAGACTAATCCCGGGCATTAGGAACCTTGAATACAGAGACAGGTTAAAGCATCTTAATTTGCACTCCCTCGAGAGACGTAGAGTGAGGGGCGACATGATAGAGGTGTATAAATGGAAGTCAGGGTTAAACAAAGGGGACATTACAGAGGTACTCAAACCAGGAGCGAACCCGTAACAATGGTTTTAAATTAGACAAATTTAGATTTCGGCGTGAAATTGGTAAACACTGGTTTGGAAACAGAGTAGTGGATGAGTGGAACAAGTTACCAAATATCATCATTAACTGGAATACGCTGAATAGCTTCAAACATAGGTTGGATGCTTATATGAGCAAAAGGGGTTGGGTATAAACGGAACTACCCAGTATGGGTCAATAGGCCCGCTGCAGTTTCCTCCATTCTTATGTTCTTATGTTAACTGTTTGTTTCCTATTACCTGCTGTCTGTATCTTGTGTCCATTTTCTTTCATATCTATTCATTCTCTTACGTACGTGATCAATTTACACTCGTCCTTGACTCAAGTATTAAATTTCTTACGTACGTGATCAAAGTGCACTCGTCCTTGACTCAAGATTAACTCTCAAGTTAGCCGCGTGCCCCGGAACATCAAGATCTACAGAATGTCTCGTGTGCGAGCGTGGTCGAGCGACCACAGGACTAAACGCGCTACCTTGGTGTAGCGAACACACATACTGTATGTGTTTTCTTTGATGTGTCCCACGTAGACGCATAAAGCGTCCGCGAGCGACCAGGAAGCAGGAACTAGACGCGCGACCTGGAAGCAGTGATCAAATATTTTGATCGCTCCTTCCTCAGATTCGCGAAACCTCTCATTCTACACCAAAACTAAAGGAGGATATACTGTCATTTTCCACTGTTAACAGCCTGATCTCTCAAGAAATAGATCCTTGTGGAATATTAAAGTAGGTGCAAAATGTTTCTCTCACATTCTTTGGAGATGAAGGTGAAGCATTGTTTATTCCTGAAGGTGTGTGTTATTCTCAACTGTACATTCTTGAATTGCATATGACAAATATACACATAGTGGGTAGGTCTCGTCCCCAATCAGAATATACTCTGATGTATTCGTGAAACTTCTTTGAATCTAGGTGAAGTTCCTTGTAGAGATGGTGAAATTCTGATTTTGGACGAGGCCTACCCACTATATTTGTTGAAACCCTATCATAGGAATGTTCTGAACAAAGAAAAAATTTAATTTTTCATAACAGATTGTTACGTGCCAGGCGTGTTGTAGAGTGTGCATTGGAATTTGTACAAATAAATGGAGAATTTTAAATAAAGCAATTGAAACAAAGGTAGATAATGCTGTTGACATTGTAAAATGTGCTACACTTTTCCATAATTTCATCATTGACACAGTGGGTTCGGACGCAATGTTATATAGAATTCAAGAATGTACAGTTGAGAATGACACAGCACTCTCTAGAACAGTAGTTCCCAACTTGTGTTCCGCAGAACCCCAGGTTTCGAGGATGAGGTACCAAGGGTTACTTGGGACTGCACGTCTGATATGCGTCCGACTTAAAAATTTCAGAATTTTAACAACCTTGATTGGCAGACCGGAAACTATCGAACTGGTGAATGTGAAAGGCAAATGTATTTGTTTCGTGTAGCTGTTTAATGTCATTGTTTCATAAAACAATATTACACAAACAGTAAGTGTATAGGATACCAAATAAAATCTTCGCTAAAGTTTAATTCCACTAAATTGTCATCAGTAGTGGACTCTCACGCCGCCACGACGGTAATTAGTTGCTGTAGGTCTGGTCCTGAAGGGAGTTAACATGATCCTTCATCACTCACGTTCATCCACCGCTTGTGTTGCACAGTGTTTGAGATGGAAAGTTGATTAAAATACCGCACTTTAAAACCAATGCCCCAAGATGGTGACGAGCATGCTGGTACGTCTGGTCACTCTGATGAACAAGGAGGTTCATGTACTAATAGGTGGTTGAACCACACAAGTCTGCTCCAGTGATTAAAAACTTAAGAGCTTTTAAATCAATGACTGGGAAAGCCAGTAAATGCAAGTTTGGTGACAGTTTTTAAACTTTTGCTTCATGTCTGTTGTAGATGAAAGTGCTCCTCATAGACATTGTGTTGAATGTAATCAAGTATTAGCAAACAGCTTGAGTCCTGCAGAGCTGAGGAAGCACTTGGAAACAAAGCACAGACAATTAGTTGACAAGCACAGTGATTATTTTAAAAGAAAGCTAGATCAGTTGCAAAACTATTGCTTTTTTTAAACATTTTGCTAACCAAGACAACAAAAACGCATTTTAAGCTACATATCGTGTCACTTACTACATTGCTAAGGCTGGTGCAACTCATACAATTTCAGAATCTTTAGTGAAACCGTGTGTGAAAGACATTTTCCTGCATGCTGGGATATAAATCTAGTAAGATTCTTGAAACTGTTTCCTTGTCAAACAACACAATCTCTCGTCACATTAAAGATTATGGCAAGTAACTGTGAATCAGTGTTAGTAAATTGTCTGAAAAGCATTCCTGTTTGTTTTACCATATAACTTGGCAAGTCGACTGATGTGGCAGGGTCAGCTGTCCTCCTTGTATTTGTACGCAAAATTTTTTAAGAGTCGGTGCACGAGGATATGTTGTTGTGCCAAGCAATTGAAAGTTCTAGGGTTGCCATACGTCCGTATTTTCTCGGACATGTCCTCCATTTAGGTCTCGAAATCTTCATCCGGAAGTAATTTTTAAAATTCTTCAAATGTCCGGAATTTCAGCTTCCATCATTTTCTCCACGGAAAAAGGCCCTGAAATGTAATGACGAGAGAGAGAGACAGAGAGAGGGGAGGTGGAAACCGTAGAGATCTCGTTCAGTTTTCGTCAGCTGATAAGTCACGTGTACGCCTGTACGGTGTTGTCAACTTAGCTGTCAAATATTTGATTGATAAGGGGGGTAGAAGTTGATGATGTGAAGTGTTTTGACCAAGTTAGTAACCTGAAGCAGTTTGTGGAAAATTACAAGAGTGATGAAGAATTTAGTAATCTGCCAACACATAAAAAGTGGACCAGATACTTTGAAAAATCAAAGAACATTGACTGCCACTCAGAATTGCTAAGAATTGCACAATTCTTCTTTGCTATATCATCTCACAATGCAAATGTAGAAAGAGTTTTTTCACTGATGCAAAGTCAATGGACAAAGGAAAGGAACAAATTGAGTGTTGAAACAATGAAAGGCATTCTGACTGTACAGTACAACTTCTGAGAAACATTTTGCAGTGACTTCTATACCTTTCTAAAGAGCAATCAGCCAATACTGAAAAAGATCAGAGATCTACAGAAAAGTATGCATGGGCACATCAAGTCACACACACAGTGGAGGAAGAAGACTGCAGCTAAGGGAATGAAGATATTCAGCCTAAAGCAAAGATATTTATTTTTAGAGATTCGTATACCATGTATGTTGTATATTAACCTATATTAAAAATACAATGCAATACAGTACACCGATACTGGTGTGTGTGTATATATATATATATATATATATATATATATATATATATATATATATATATATATATATATATGCTGATAACCACCAGGAAAGAAGAAAACACGAAGTTCCCAAGCGCTTTCGTGTAATTCACATCTTCAGGGGTGAGTACAGACTAAAGAGAAATACAAACCAAGGTGTATATATACAGAGGAGGGTGAGACCAGGTCCACAATGGTCAGGTATTTGGTAATGACCCTACTAATCTTTCCGTGTGGTTATCAGCATATATATATATATATATATAAATGATATGCAAATATGCAAAATTAATTGTCACGGCTGCTTCAAGGTTACATAGCCCCAAAGTGTGTGCGGGGGGAGGGGGGATGTCTTCGGGAACGCCCTCTTTTCTTAATGTTCAGATATGGCAACCCTTATTGAAACCACTACAAAAGGTCAGGATATATTTAACATCTTGGACACTTTCATGCAGAGGAATAATCTCAGGATCTCTCATTAATGTTTGCAATGACGGTGCAAAAGCAATAAGAGGCCCAGTAAAAGGTATATTGCCTCATCAGAAATGTTGCACCTGCAGTGGAAGGTAGACACTGCCGCCTTCAAAGAGAAGCTTTAGCTGTGAAAAGGATGCCAAGTGAACTAAAAGTTATACTTGTTGAAGTAGCCAAGGTGGTAAATATCATTAAAGCTCGCCCACTTAATTCTCGAGTGTTTACTGCTCTGTGCCAGGGGATGGGCTCCAGTCATACTGCTCTGTTACTACACACGGAGGTGCGTTTGTTATCCAGCGGCAAAATTCTTTCACGTGTGTATGAATTGCAACATAAGATTAAAATCTTTCTGGTAGAAAACAAGTAGATTCACTGATAAAGTTAACTCTGGCTATGGAAACAGGCCATCTTGCTGATAGTTTTTAAAAATTAAATGTGCTGAACTTTTCATTGCAGGGCTCAAATATCAACATATTGAATATTCAAGACATAATTAAATTTTTTCTCCAAGGCTGACTTTTGGATTGATTGTTCATACAGAAACCAAAGTTAATCTTTTTTTAAATCTTCATGAATTCATAAATGAGAATGGCTTGACACTGGATGAAAGTTCAAGAGACTGCATTATTCAGCACCTACAACAATTAAAGACTTTGAGAAAGTATTTTCCCAAGGAGCCAGATCCCCTAACATGGCTGCGCATTCCATTCATGAATTCGGGTACTGTGATGGAGAAAAATCTGTCAATAAACGAAAAAAGCAGCTAATTAACATATCAACTGACCTGTCACTCAAAACTATATTTGATAAGGACTCACTGCTTCTTTTTGGATAAAGCTCTTACATGAATATCCTGACATTATAAGACAAGCTTTGAAACATCTAATGCCCTTTACAACAACGTATATGTGTGAAGTCGGCTTTACACGCTACATCGCTACCAAAAACAAATAATGAAACTATTTGTTTTGATTTTTATTTGTATATTTTTTTTTTACGGGGAATAGCCCACCCGGGTACAGATCATCGACCCACAACGGGGCCAAGGAGGTGGAAAAATATGAGTAAAAAGAAATTAAAAATAGAAACGAAAAATGTTATATTAATCTACACCACAAAGATGCCGGAAAATCAGCTTTTTGAAGCGAGACATTGTATGAGTATGGAAACACTGAAGAAGGCAGAGCATTCCACAGTTTGGCTGTGTGAGAAAAGAAGGATGTTCTATAACGGGTTATTGTAGGGTGACCGACATCCACAGAGAAACGGTGGGCACCGCTGGCAAGACGAGTGTTACGAGCCCATACGGCCTTGCCGGCGGTACACAGGATGCCAAATCTAGCGAAAATTGCCCGTTATGCGCCTGCAAGTGACAAGCATCCATCCAGATTTTGATGGACTCTGTCGCCAAAATCAAGCCCAACCATCAAAGTAAAAATGGTAAGAGATCGAGGGTACTGTAACTGGAATCGCATGAAATTGCACTGTTCACAAAATTCTCAAATACTAAAGTGTGTGTGATTATATATATATATATATATATATATACTTCATTTTTAGTCCATTTAACACGCGGACTTTGAACATACAATCAACGACCTCACCAGCAAGGAATCGAACCCTCGACCTACTGGGTGTGACTAGGGAACGCTTACCGGCTAGGCCACAAGGACACTAAAAGCAGTTCTAGACTCTGTTATATTTCACACAAAGCCTGTTCATCGAGCTGATGGCGCCGTGAACCTCATTGGGAAACTGCCCGTGCCTCGTATGTGGTGTCAGTAGCATTTTACCGAATCCAGCTGGTATGAAACGCGAGGTACATATATATACTTCATTTTTAGTCCATTTAACACGCGGACTTTGAACATACAATCAACGACCTCACCAGCAAGGAATCGAACCCTCGACCTACTGGGTGTGACTAGGGAACGCTTACCGGCTAGGCCACAAGGACACTAAAAGCAGTTCTAGACTCTGTTATATTTCACACAAAGCCTGTTCATCGAGCTGATGGCGCCGTGAACCTCATTGGGAAACTGCCCGTGCCTCGTATGTGGTGTCAGTAGCATTTTACCGAATCCAGCTGGTATGAAACGCGAGGTACATATATATACTTCATTTTTAGTCCATTTAACACGCGGACTTTGAACATACAATCAACGACCTCACCAGCAAGGAATCGAACCCTCGACCTACTGGGTGTGCCTAGGGAACGCTTACCGGCTAGGCCACAAGGACACTAAAAGCAGTTCTAGACTCTGTTATATTTCACACAAAGCCTGTTCATCGAGCTGATGGCGCCGTGAACCTCATTGGGAAACTGCCCGTGCCTCGTATGTGGTGTCAGTAGCATTTTACCGAATCCAGCTGGTATGAAACGCGAGGTACATATATATACTTCATTTTTAGTCCATTTAACACGCGGACTTTGAACATACAATCAACGACCTCACCAGCAAGGAATCGAACCCTCGACCTACTGGGTGTGACTAGGAAACGCTTACCGGCTAGGCCACAAGGACACTAAAAGCAGTTCTAGACTCTGTTATATTTCACACAAAGCATGTTCATCGAGCTGATGGCGCCGTGAACCTCATTGGGAAACTGCCCGTGCCTCGTATGTGGTGTCAGTAGCATTTTACCGAATCCAGCTGGTATGAAACGCGAGGTACATATATATACTTCATTTTTAGTCCATTTAACACGCGTTTCATACCAGCTGGATTCGGTAAAATGCTACTGACACCACATACGAGGCACGGGCAGTTTCCCAATGAGGTTCACGGCGCCATCAGCTCGATGAACATGCTTTGTGTGAAATATAACAGAGTCTAGAACTGCTTTTAGTGTCCTTGTGGCCTAGCCGGTAAGCGTTCCCTAGTCACACCCAGTAGGTCGAGGGTTCGATTCCTTGCTGGTGAGGTCGTTGATTGTATGTTCAAAGTCCGCGTGTTAAATGGACTAAAAATGAAGTATATATATGTACCTCGCGTTTCATACCAGCTGGATTCGGTAAAATGCTACTGACACCACATACGAGGCACGGGCAGTTTCCCAATGAGGTTCACGGCGCCATCAGCTCGATGAACAGGCTTTGTGTGAAATATAACAGAGTCTAGAACTGCTTTTAGTGTCCTTGTGGCCTAGCCGGTAAGCGTTCCCTAGTCACACCCAGTAGGTCGAGGGTTCGATTCCTTGCTGGTGAGGTCGTTGATTGTATGTTCAAAGTCCGCGTGTTAAATGGACTAAAAATGAAGTATATATATGTACCTCGCGTTTCATACCAGCTGGATTCGGTAAAATGCTACTGACACCACATACGAGGCACGGGCAGTTTCCCAATGAGGTTCACGGCGCCATCAGCTCGATGAACAGGCTTTGTGTGAAATATAACAGAGTCTAGAACTGCTTTTAGTGTCCTTGTGGCCTAGCCGGTAAGCGTTCCCTAGTCACACCCAGTAGGTCGAGGGTTCGATTCCTTGCTGGTGAGGTCGTTGATTATATATATATATATATATATATATAATGTGTGTGTCAAAGGTTGGGAACCACTGCTCCGGAATAAACAATGCTTCACATTCGTTTGTAAAAAATGTGATAGAAACATTTTGCAGCTACAGTGATATTCCACAAGGATCTATTTATTGGTAAGATCAAGCTGTTAACAGTGGAAAATGACAGTATATCCTCCTTTAGTTTTGTGTAGAATGAGAGGTTTCGCGCGACTAAGGAAGGAGCGATCAAAATATTTGATCACTGCATCCTGGTAGTGGGACACATCAAAGAAAACACATGTTTGTCTGCTACACAAATTCAGGCGTTTACTCGTGTGGTCGCTTGACGCCGCACATGAGACATAGACTGTGTTTTTGCTTTTTTTTAGTTTCCAATCATCCCGGCATCATCTCAGGTACTACTTGAGATACAGACAAACTCATGTTTTTGGCTTTGTTTTTTCCTTGACATTTTAAACGCTTGTTGAGTGGCCACTGGGGTTGTGGTTTTGCTGGAGGGAGATGAAATGTTGTTTGAGTAGCTCAAGAATATTTATTTTTGTTACGCGGAAGAATTGAGTGGCCCACTGCCCAGGGAATCGTGTTTCTCTCTCTTTAGGTGATAAAATTCACTGAGTAGAATATATAAGACCTCTTGCTTCTGCCTGCTATCAAGAATTTTATGCTTTCTTAGTGGCCCGTGTATCATCCAAATGTAAACAAAACATATCCAGTTGTGCTCTCTGAGTGGCCTGCCCCTGTAAACAAAACATATTTATTAAGAAAATATTTCCATTTTTTCCCTTGTGTGGGATTAAGGTGCCTGTAGTACGTCTATCTATATGATGCCTGGTGGTGGCCTCAGGGCATGGAGAATATTACACTTTAAATAGATGTCCTGAATACGATAGTGTGCGTTAAATTGCAACTAAAGGAAATCATTCATATTGCATGGTACAATAATTGGACAAATGACGAGAGATAAATATCAAGATTACTGAAAAATAATAATGTATAAATGAAATTGAAATTCTCAAGAAACTTACCTATTTAAATAAACCTCTTCGATTTTTCGTGGAAGCAAAGTCAATAATAATATCACTACTCTAGATGTCTCCCAATTGTATATACAATAGAAATTAATGCTAATCCTACTATTGTTTGTTGTGACACAGAAGAGCTTAGACAGTTCTTTATGATCATCTTCCTGACACCGACCTTCACCAGATGGTACAGTTACACGTATTTGGGTAAATATCTTTAATGTAACTCTTATGAATAATTTTTGTGCTGTCAAAGCTGTGCATTTATGTTGAAGTTGTTTATGTAAGCTAAACAAACTCTTGGTCTCAATCAGTATTCGTCTCCCTCAAGCTGTAAACACACATCATTTTATCCCTCTACAAGGTGACCATCACTCATTTTCCACAAAGATTTAACATTATATATGAAGCCATACTTGTCCATATACTGAACCATTTGTTATCTCGGTGAGCAATTGTTGCTTCATTTATAACATTAAGGAATTCAATGGTAAATTTGTCTTTTGGGTCAATTATGAGGTCATCTGGTGCTTAACTCGAAAAAATATTTGCACTTCTTCCTCACACGCTCCTCTGGGAATTTAACTCAATAGGATCATCAGATGTTGTGGACATGTTTTCAACAGTTTCTACTGGTGTACTTTATAAAATCAATGATTTTTATACTCAGCCAACGTTCCTAAAATTGTTCTACATACTCAACAGTGAATAGGTGAACTATTTAGACAATATAATTCTCTCCTCGCTCATTCCTGATGTGTGAAGACCGTCAGACTGAACAATGTTTGGAGTTGGACAAGGCTTAGGGTAACCTGCCGCAGCCAAAGGGTTAACACGCACCCGAGAAATCATCCATTATTTCAGGTATAACTGCAGTAAAAATGTCTCGTATAATTTTTCAATATAATTAGGATCAATGAAAAACAAAAACTTATTTCACCATACAATTAAACACCCTAGCCTAACCTAACTTAATCTAACATAACATAACCTAACCCAACCCTCCAGGCAGCATCAAGGTGTATTCATTCATCAGTTGAAATAAACTGGGGCTAATTTTCACGTGATGTACATTATGTAATAGCACGAATGGTCAAAGAACTACATAACCAAATACATAATTATGAACTATGAATGTTGTTGTAGCTGAACCTGTAACTGTACCTTTACCTGTACCTTACCTTTATAATGAAATACATGTTTGTTACTAATACTGTAATCTTCCTCCTTACAGCCCCGGAGATACAGACGACGTCTAACTGCAGCGTGCTGAGTGACATGTTCTCCCTGGGTATGTGTGTGTGCGCCATCTTTAACTCTGGCAAATCTCTTATTGAAGCCAACCACTCCAGCTCTGGGTACCTGAAGCAGCTTGATGTGGTGAGTATCTTGATAGTGGTGGTGGTTGTGGTAGTGATGGTGGTAGTAGTAGTAGTAGTAGTAGTAGCCGCATAGACCTGCTGCTCAACAAACTCAGCACAGCTCGGGTAGATACTTTAGTATTAGGATACTTAATTTTCTGGTAATAAAATGGCGGCGAAGGTGTGGCTATTGGAGGAGGTTGGAGGCCATCTATAAAAAAGTAGTAGTAAGTTGATACTGATGGCAGTAGTAGTAATGGGAGTGGTGATGGTAATGGTGGTTGTGGTGATGGTAGTATAGGTGATAGTAGTAAGGGGATGGTAGTAATCGTATTAGTGGTAGTGGTGGTATTGATGTTGGGTGGTAGTGGTGGTATTGATGTTGGGTGGTAGTGGGGGTAGTAGTATGTACAGTATGTAGCTCGTTAGGTAGCGGGCAGAGTTAGCTAGGCATTGGGTTGGGTTTTTCATTGACCAAATCGAGAGTGGGAAGAAGGGTGAAACATCAATCATGACTTAACTAATTTATTCCTTATAAAACATATTGCATCCCGTCAAAATACAAGAAGAGTTGGCCTTCCTCAGAAGAACAACTATTATGTTCATTACACTTCACATCAATACACGTCTTACATCAAATAATTACCATTATCATCTTCATTCTTCATAACAACCAATGACCTCCTTACCTCGGTCATTCCTTCTATCCATTACACCTCACACATCCGCCTGCACCACATGTTAGAGTATAGCATCACATGTTACATTACAGCACCACATCCCGGGTACACTCCACACCAACAAGTATGGAACTCCTCGGTATTCTTAAGTACACATACCAGGTACCTCGTTCACACGCTACTCTTGCTGAGTAGATGGGATACTTCCCAAGCAGTCATACCAGTACTGTTTCCACGTCTGGTATTCTTAGGTCGCCCCACATTGCGACCGCGAAACTTCTCACACACACAATTATTTTCTCCTATCCTGGGTGGTGATATGTAGGGTATCCACAGATTCACAGTGGAGGTGCATAATGTTCATAAGCAGACACACCACACCCGGTGAGTCCTTCACCGTAGTGTTAGTTTGGCCGACGCTCTGGACGCGTGCGTACCTGTTTGGGTGGAAGAGCGAGGCACGACTGAAGGGCTTTTATCACCACACACTAGTACAACTATTACTTCACTTTAAAACATTAGGCAAGGTTTTAAGACGGAAAATACTGCTAAATAAGTCTTTTTGGGGCTGAATGGAGCACGAAGGGGTTCACTGACCTGTTTGGGTGGAAGAGCGAGGCACGTCTAAGGACGACGCCTCTCGTCTCGCATTGAAGTAGGCCTACAGTTTCCAAAGTGCGGAACACTATGCCGGGTAACAGACATTGTTGTGTTTGTGCTAGCCAGATGGAGATGTTCGGGGTACTTGGTTCTAACTACAGGAGCGAACATAAACACCTGTAGAGTTTTGTAGGTTCTTATTAACGGAAATATACAGGAGTGCGCTCACAAGCGCAGGTAGTCCTTACACTCCTATAGGGGTCAACTGACCTCTCTCTGACCTCTCAGGCGACATGTGGTAAGTGGTACATTAGCAGCTTCCAGATGTAGCCAGGCACATTTATCTAAGCGTGTGGTGACATGAAACAGGGGCATTGCCACACGCTACTGACTAGAGAAGTAATGTATATATATAGAGTACATACATGGTATACATACAACATACATAATATACATACACCAGAACCAAAATTGCACGAGCTGTGATTGTGCGAGAAACAACCGACCATGTGTGGTTTGCAGAAAGGGAAACAATTGTCGGAACCCACATGTCAGGGAGCCGACACAGGAGGCCACAGTAGATATTGCCAGGACCCAACCGCCCGATGATATCCTAAATGATAGCAGTGAGTCTACTCAACCTGAAACTGTAGTACTAATAAACGCTGCTCCAATAGTAGCAGATGTCCACGAGGTGAATGAGAGACAGCCACTACAGTGGAATGGCATGTCGATGGAAAATGCGGACATAAGGGGTAAAGAAACTTACTCAGAAATTGTCAGGTGGTCGCCAGCTAACCTGTTTCAACCACCCAAGTGTGCGGCCACCAAAGAAATGATTCGGGAGATGATTCGCCTCATAACCGAGTACACTCAGGACTGCTTCCTTGCCCCTTTAGCTCTTCAAATACTGGCAATAATACCACATCTATTCTGTCAGAAGACACACACAAAGAAAATGCAGCAGCAATGAAGAGAAGATTGACAATGTGGCAGAATGGGGCCCTTGATGATCTCCTATGTGAAGCAAGAACACTGCAGGAGAGACTAAAATTTATAGGAGACGGAAAGCAAAACACGGATGACGTTGCAAGAAAGTTTGGAAACAAAATGCGTGTGGGAAAAGTGTCTTTGGCGGTAATATCTCTCGCAGAGGAATCCTCCGGTGGGGTTCTGCCAATAAACAGAGAGACATTAAATCAACTGAAAGAAAAACTTCCCCCTGCAAGTGAAGACGAAGGCATCAGGTTCCAGGGTGATTTATCCCACCAAATACTGTCCTGTTCGAGAAAATAGCAGGAGGGATGGTGTGGAAAAAGGCACTGAAAACTCAGGGAGGTGCAGGCCCTTCAGGTCTGGATGCAAACGATTGGAGAGTCATCCTCAGCATCAACAAGTTTGGCCCCGTAGCAAGTGATCTCTGCACTGCCATTGCCGTCCTTGCAAGAAAGCTGCCAACACCTCTATGCTCTGACGGCCTGTCGTCTCATTCACCTGGATAAAAATCCAGGATGTAGGCCTATAGGGGTGGGAGAAGTGCTGAGGCGGATCATCGGAAAATGCATAATAGAGGTGGTAAAGGATGATGTCAGGGCAGCAGCAGGGAACCTGCAAGTTTGTGCTGACCACCAGGCTGGAGGAGAAGCTGCCATTTACGCCATGAGAACGATATTTGAGCAGCGTGATTGTGAGGCCGTTCTCCTGGTGGACGCTTCAAACGCATTCAACATACATAACTGCAAGGCCGCACTGCACAACATCAAGATCAAGTGTCCAGGCTTTGCAATACATGTTGAAAACTCCTATAGGAATCCATCAGACCTCTATATATTAAACAACAAGGCTCTAAGGGGTGATACCATCATACAGTCAACCGAGGGAACAACGCAGGGGGACCCTGTTGCAATGGCAATGTACGCTGACGACCTTACAGGAGCAGGAAAAGTGAAGGACATAAAAAAGTGGTGGGACCTGGTAACATCACGAGGTCCACAAATAGGTACCACCCAAACGCCAGCAAGTCCTTCCTCATTGTGAAGCCAGAACATTGTGAACGGGCAATGGAGGTGTTCGGTGGAACTGAAGTCAAAATAACAAAGGATGGCCAAAGACACCTAGGTGCAGTAATCGGCACGACGGCCTTCAAGACCGAGTACGTAATGGGAAAGGTGAATGAGTGGGTTAGGGGAATCCAAGCGGCTTTTGCCGCATTCACCCATGGAGCCAAGCATCGCTGGAACTACCTGATGCGCACTATCCCTGGTATCGGACCCCTCTTCCACCCTCTAGAAGAAGCTATCAGCATCAATTTCATTCCCAAATTAGTGAAAAACCCTCACTTAACCCCAGCAGAAAGATCACTCCTTGCGCTACCACCGAGACTGAGAGGAATGGGATTGACCAATGCAGAGGAGATTGCTGCCACCGAACATCAAAACTCAGTTAAGCTCACGGCAGCCCTCACGGACCACATAATAGCTCAGAACGCAACAGAGGAGGTGGATACCAGTGAAGTAAACATGATTCATAGGTCCATTACGACAGAACGACAGCACGTACCAGAGAATTTGAAAAAAAAGTAGCTATAGCGCAGGAGGTGGGCGCCTCGAACTGGTTAACTACATTACCGATAAGGGCAAATGGTTTCAGTCTCATTAAACAAGAATTTACAGATGCCAATGCTCAAAGGTACGGTAGGCTAGTAGAAGGTGTGCCCTCCCATTGCGTGTGTGGCTCTTCCTATGACGTCGATCACGCCATGGTGTGCAAGAATGGGGGCTTCGTATGCATGAGGCATCACGAAGTAAGGGATCTCAGCAAATATGTTGAAGGAAATCTGCCGTGATGGCAGAGTAGAACCGACCATCCTTCCACTGGACGGTGCGAATTTCCAATATAGGACTTCAAACCCATCCAACGAAGCCTGTGTTGACATCAGTGCTTGAGGATTCTGGACACAGGGACAGCGAGCCTTCTTCCACAGCAGGATTTTTTATCCCATGGCTGCATGTCACCGAAACTTAGCTCTCGATGCTGCACACAGGAGCAGCGAGAACGACATGATTTGGGCATACGAGGAGAGAATTCAGAACATTGATCAAAGCAGCTTCACTTCTCTGGTCTTACCAACCTCTGGTGGGATGGGACCAAGTGCAAGATGCTTCTACGCCAGACTCGCGGAGGTGCTATCCGAACAGAAGCAGCAGCCCAGAAGTTATGTTACAGCCTGGATGAGATGTCGACTGTCCTCCTTAGGTCTGCTTTGCTCTGCCCCAGGGGAACGAGAGCATCGGCCCCTAAGCCGACAACAGTTGCAGATATTGACTATGAGGCAACAGTCACTGAATGCCTCAGCTAGGATAGCTACTTATGCATTAGGATATTTAATTTTAAGGTAATAAAATGGCGGCGAAGGTGTGGCTATTAGGGGAGGATGGAGGCCATTGAAAAAAAATGTGGCAGTAGTAATAATTGCAGATAGTAGTAGTAGTAGTAGCAGAAGTAGGACTAATTGTGGTAGTATTAATTATCATTTAAGTGGGGAGAATTATAGTAAGAGGGATAGTGATTGCGGTGATAGTTGTTAGTTGTGGTGGTGAGTGGTAAGGCGGTTGTTAATTGGGTCTGGATGAGATTAAAGTGTCTTTGTGGTGGCGGCGGCGGTGGTGGTGGTTAAATGGTGATGTGATAATAGTTCTCTCTCTCTCTCTCTCTTTCTCTCTCTCTCTCTCTCTCTCTCTCTCTGATGGTCAAGAGAGAGGGAAATGATCGTGTGGTATAAAAAATTTGTTTTGATCTGATGATTTGAATAACACGTGGCCTGGCCTTGTTTACTGAGCGAAGGACATTTAATTTCGTCAACAGGATGGTGTTGGTGAAGTGTGTGTGTACAGTATATGTTACGTTTATTTTTTATGCGGAATCGGTCATTTTGCAAAATGACCGATTCCGCAAAAAAAGTGTGTATATATATATATATATATATATATATATATATATATATATATATATATATATATATATATATATATATATATATATATATATAATGTGCACTCGAAATTCTACTGTGGTCGTGTTTCATTCATTGTAAAATTCGTGATATTTTAAGAATTGTTTTTATTTGTGAAAACGAAAGTACTGTACATTGAGATCCTGTTGGTCATATCCCCTTAGGTAATGTGCTTTAATGGTTGTTTTATTATTCTGGAACAAATGCATTTACGAGACACGATAAGTAACTTAGTACTGTACTATGGGGAGAGGTGAATCATTTCCTGGAGAGATGTCCTATATTTTCATAATACTGTATTACACATTTAATATAGTAATACTACTACTAATAATAATAACCAACAGTTGTTGTGCGCTTTGACTATCACTGTAAAGTGTAAACAATGTACCACTGTACCACTCTAAACGCTGTACCGCTGTAAACACTGTACCACTGAACCACTAATCGCTGTACCATTGTAAACATTACCACTAAACGCTGTACAGCTGTAAACACTGTACCACTGTGAACGCTGTACCGCTGTAAACACTGCACCACTGTAAACGCTGCACCGCTGTAAACACTGTACCATTAAACGCTATACGGCTGTAAACACTGTACCTCTCTAAATTCTGTACCACTGCACCACATTAAACGCTGTACCGCTGTAAGAACTGTACCACTCTAGACACTGTATCGCTGTAAACACAATCACTGTACCACTGTAAACGCTGTACCGCTGTAAGAACTGCACCACTCTAGACGCTGTATCGCTGTAAACACAATCACTGTACCACTGTAAACGCTGTACCGCTGTCAACACTGTACCACTTCAAACATCGTACCGCTCTAAACACTGTACTACTTAAAGCGAACCGCTGTAAACACTGTACCACTTAAAGCGAACCGCTGTAAACACTGTGCCACTCTAAACGCTGTACCGCTGTAAACACTGTACCACTTCAAACATCGTACCGCTCTAAACACTGGACCACTTAAAGCGAACCAGTGTAAACACTGTACCACTCTAAACGCTGTATCTTTGTAAACACTGTACCCCTCTAAACGCTGTACAGCTGTAAACACTGTACCACTGTAAACGCTGTCCCGCTGTAAACACTGTACCACTCTAAACGCTGTATCTTTGTAAACACTGTACCCCTCTAAACGCTGTACTGCTTTAAACACTGTACCACTCTAAACGCTGTATCTTTGTAAACACTGTACCCCTCTAAACGCTGTACAGCTGTAAACACTGTACCACTGTAAACGCTGTCCCGCTGTAAACACTGTACCACTGTAAACGCTGTCCCGCTGTAAACACTGTACCACTCTAAACGCTGTATCTTTGTAAACACTGTACCCCTCTAAACGCTGTACAGCTGTAAACACTGTACCACTGTAAACGCTGTCCCGCTGTAAACACTGTACCACTCTAAACGCTGTACCGCTGTAAACACTGTACCACAAGACGCTCTTCCATTGTAAACACTGTACCACTCTAAACGCCGTGCTGATATAAACACTGTACCGCTCTAAACGCTCTTCCATTGTAAACACTGTACCACTCTAAACGCTGGACCGCTGTAAACACTGTACCACAAGACGCTCTTCCATTGTAAACACTGTACCACTCTAAACGCTGTACCGCTGAAAACACTGTATCACTCTAAACGTACCGCACCGCTGTAAACAATGTACCACTATAAACGCTGTACTGCTGTAAACACTGTACCACTGTACCACTAGACGCTCTACCGCTGTAAACACTGTACCACTGTCAACACTGTTCCACTGTACCACTCTAAAAGCTCTATTTCTGTGAACACTGTACCACTAAATGCTGTACCGCTGTAAACACTGTACCACTAAACGCTGTACCGCTTTAAACACTATACCACTGTACCACTAAACGCTATACCGCTGATAACAGTGTACCACTGTACCACTCTGAATGTTGTACTGCACCGCTGTAAACACTGTACCACTGCACCACTAAACTCTGTACCGCTGTAAACACTGTACCACTTAACACTAAACTCTGTACCACTGTAAACACTGTACCACTGTAAACGCTGTATAACTGTAAATACTGTACCACTGTGCCACTAAACGCTCTACCGCGGTAAACACTGTATCACTCTAAACGCTGTACCTCTGTAAACATTGTATCACTGTACCACTAAACGTTGTACCGCACCGCTGTAAGCACTGTACCACTAAACGTACCGCACCGCTGTAAACACTGTACCACTAAACGCTCTACTGCGGTAAACACTGTACTACTGTACCACTCAAAGCGCTGTAACGCTGTAAACACTGTACCACTAAACGTACCGCACCGCTGTAAACAATGTACCACTAAACGCTCTATCGCTGTAAACACTGTATCACTGTACCACTAAACGCTCTATCGCCGTAAACACTGTACCACTCTAACCACTGTACCATTGTATCATTGTACTGCTTTACCACAATATCTTTTTCTCAGTAATTGACGGTGTTCCTCTGAGGCCAATGTTGGCAAGAGATAAATTCTCTTTAATTGTGGTGGGTAAACATTGATACCTTAGAGAACCTCCTCCCTCTGCTCCTGCCCACTTGGAGGACGACTAAATCCAGGAATAGAAACTTGAGCATGGAGGACGAAGTTAAGGGATAGGGGGTGTTTGATGGTAACTGAAGGGGGCGAGAGGTAGTGGTAGTGAGGGGGTGTTTGTGGTGGAGGGAAGAAGGGGTGGGGATTATCTCGGGGGAGGGGTATTGGCGCGGGTGAGTTTAATTGACGGTAAAATAGTATTGTTTTCCTTGACGTGTTCAATATACAGTTGACACTCCCGCTTGACACTAACTGAAGTTTCTGCCAATTAATTTTTTCCGTGGCCATGGTTTAAATTTACCATTGATAATATTTTATCATTCCTATATAATTTTTATATTTTTCATTTCGATATTGATGTTTGAATTAGATATATTAACTAATCAAAATATAATTGTCGTGTTAGTATATTTATATTTCAACTTCAAATTCGTCTATATTGTTTTGTTTAGTGTATAACTGATTCTGTATAATATATCGTCTACACTACAGGGTATATTAAGAATATCCTTGCTATGTTTCAATTTCAATATGTTACTGTAATATGTATGGTCGTGACGCCAGAATAATTCCAGCGTTCATATTTTGTCCTAATGGTCTACAGTTCACCCAGCTGTTAATGGGTACCTTAACTTTACTCTTTAACTCACTTAACTCCATCGTCGAGCAGAGTAACAAAGGCGCTGGCTTCACTGTCCGTTGTCACCTCCGCCACACATACTAAATTAACGGGGGAACGAGAAAAATGCCTGAGGAACTCCAATATACAGGCAACTTCAGACACACCCACACCTGTTTCTGACTCTCTTTCTCCCTCTCCCAGAAAATTCAACACACTCTTGACCTCTGTCTGCTCTGGAAATTCCTGGAAGCACCTAGACTGGATAGCCTGGACTTGTCGACTCAATTGTTAGTCAAATTTACTCAGTTAATTGCCCTGGGGGATAGAGAGAGAGAGAGTGTGTGTGTGTGTGTGAGGCCTTCGTCAGGTGCTAGGCAGGTGGGTACGGTACTCAGAAGGTCTTGGTAATAACTGTTTGCTGTTCTGGCGAAGTTTTATAGGAGTGTGTGAGGAAGGCAGGAGGAAATTATGACACCTGCAGCTATTATTATTATTATTATTATTATTATTATTATTATTATTATTATTATTATTACCTGTACAATAGAGTCTCTTGCATAATGTTCCGCCATGATTGATGTGTTAAGAGTTAGTAAATGAAGAAAATATTTAATGTGCGCGTCTCTCTCTCTCTCGACAGCAAGAATCTCATTACCATTAATTCAGTTCGTGTGTATTTAATCTCTGGCCATTAGGGGTCCACCACTTGGCTTCTCACAACACAGACTTACAACATATTCACAACATATTCACAACCGAGATTCACATCATTCATGAAATGGGTCCAGAACATGCACAATATAGATTCACAACATTTACAACAGATTTACAACACAGATTCACAACATATTTACAAACCAGATTCACAATATATTTATTTTACATCCCAGATTCACAATATATTTACACCATAGATTCACAACATTCACAATTGATCCACAGAATTCACAACAAATCCACAACACAGATTCACAGCATACACAACACAGATTCACAACAGTTACAACATAAGAGTCACAACATTCACAACAAAAGAGTCACATCATAAGATTCACAACAATATTAATTTTACAGCGCAATATTTACGTAGATACACAGGTTCACAAAATAATTCGAACATTGAATAACGGCCGTAATGGAAAGTTTAGAATATAATTAGCGGTTGGACTTAGCTGAAACATAAACAGTTAGTGTTGAAAAAAGCATCAAATTATACACCAGAACATTTTTAACTACTGTAGTTTATTTTTATTGGTTTCCAAAATAAGCACCGCCTACCAATAGTTTAGTCAATCTTGACCACTTCATTATCTATTAGTTTTCTAACTGAAGTTTTGCAAAAATTATATCTTTTATTTAACATCAAATAAAACTCGAGACTGAAGCTGGCGAGAGGAGTTTGCATGAAAAGTCACGCTGTGGTGCTTAAATTAGGTGTCCTGGACTATGACGTAATCAACAAGATGACAGATACTTCCAGTATATCAAAATTATAACTATATAAATCTGGTTGATACTGTTGCTTACTAAAATTACATCATCTAAAATATAGCATATGTTTTTTTTACCAATTTTACTTTATTTATCTTAATGGCAGTTAGATTTGTTATAAAAAATAATTAAAAACATTGATTGGTATCATTAAGTTCGGCGGAAAGTTCGTCTAGGGAGAGTAATGTTGCCAAACGCTGCTACAAGAGAAATTTTCAAGATTTTTTTAATTATGACATAAAACATTCACGAATAATTTTTATGTTCATAAAATTTATTGTATAATTATATTAAAGAAATAATTTTCCCACTGGTTAAAGTATCAGATATTACAATTATTTTTTTTTCAGTCTTCATACAAATCTATGAAATGCATAATCTTGGGTAAAAAAAGAAAATATTCTTAGAGATTACCTGTATTACTTTTAATCTAAATGTTAAGTCAAATAGAATTTGGCTATACAGTACGGCAAAGAGGGTGCACATGCAGTTAAGCCTGACAAGCATTTACAGTAGCTTGAAAATATGAATTTAGTATCATTCAGGTGTGCCACCAATCACACTAGATAGTGACTGACCTCACCTTTCATGCTGCCTGAGTGTAGTTGCCATACGTCCGTATTTTCTCGGACATGTCCTCTATTTAGGTCTCGAAATCTTCATCCGGAAGTAATTTTTAAATTCTTCAAAAGTCCGAAATTTCAGCTTCCATCATTTTTTCCTCGGAAAAAAAAAAAACATGAAACTGTAATGACGAGAGAAAGAGACTGAGAGAGAGGGGAGGTGGAAACCGCAGAGATCGAGTTCAGTTTTCGTCAGCTGATAAGTCACGTGTACGCCTGTACGGTGTTGTCAACTTGGCTGCTAGCAGTTTTTGGGCAAGCATGTAAGTGCCATGTACTGCTTTTCCTTGTAGCCACGCGCATCAGTATATATATATATATATATATATATATATATATATATATATATATATATATATATATATATATGTATATGTATATATATATATATATATATATGTATATATATATATATATATATATGTATATATATATATATATATATATATATATATGTATATATATATATGTATATGTATATATATATATATGTATATATATATATATATATATATATATATATATATATGTATATATATATATATATATATATGTATATATATATGTATATATATATATATATATATATGTATATATATATATATATATATATATATATATATATGTATATATATATATATATATATATATATATATATATATATATATATATATATAATTTTTTTTTTATTTAGTGCTATTACAGCCATAAATGAAATGTTGAAAGTATACTTTTTTTCTTATGTTTTTTTTTACACTAGCAATTGTTTTTCTTGTCCTGCATTTAAGGCATTTTGGCAATTTGTAACCATAATCTAGCCACTTCCACTATATTATTTACGTGTGTTGACAACTATGACGGTGACCGGTGGTTGGCCAGTCTTTAACCTGCAGTGACAGTGTTTGATCTTAGTCTTTGTTGTGGGTTTGTAGCTTGTTGCCACAGCTAGTGCTTACGATTTGTTGTACTTTCCAGAGCATAAAACGGTACCGTAAACCCCACGGACAAATGCCCAAACGCAAATGTAAATTCACTGTAGAGTTGCAGAGCAAACTCCCATGTTTTAAGAGGCAGGGATGAATGGGAAGCGCAGTGTTTGGTGTGCAAACCAGGAACGTACGTCTCTGTGGCATATAAAGGTATTAATGATTTGCAAACACATGTGAACTCAGACAGACACAAGAAAGCAGTTCAAGGAAAGGGCTCATCGATGAAACTGACAGATTTTTTTGTCAAACCAGGTCGTAAAACTGAAGATGATGTCACTGCTGCATAAGGTACTTACGCATTTCACACTGTTAAACATCACAATAGCTTCACGTCCATGAACTGTTCATCTGCCTTGGTTAAAAAGACTTTCTCTGATTCCGAGGTGGCAAGGAAGTTTTCTAATGCTCGAACAAAAACAGAAGCAATTGTTAATTCTGTGCTTGCACGGCGTTCTGTTAATGCTGCATATTGTGATTTTGCTACAGATGGAAGTAATCACAATTCAATAAAGCTATTTCCTGTAATCATTCAGTACTTTGACTGGAAGAATGGTGGTTTACAGTCAAAACTGTAATTATGTAAAGGAAACTCTGGAGAAAAATGGTCTGAGAAATGTGTTGCATTCACAAGTGAAAACTGCAATACAATGTTTGGAGTACTCAGGCGTAATGAAGACGGTAATAATGTTTCAAAAGAGATCATTAATTGGAGTGGGTTGCCCAGCTCATATTTTAAACAATTGTATCCATTATGCAGCAGAAAGAATGGATATTAATATTGAAAATATTATTTGTAAAATTTTCAATATTTTCATATCTACACAGTTCGAACTGGGCAGCTCAAGGATTATTGTGATTTTGTTGAAGTTGAATACAAGAAGCTCCTCTCCCATAGTAAGACTCGCTGGCTGTCACTATTGCCTGGCATCGCCAGGCTAATACAGATGTTTCCTGCTTTGAAATCCTTCTTTTTATCACAAGACAAACCACCCACAGTAATTAGAAAATTCTTTGAGAATGAAATGAGTGAGATTTACCTCTGGCATATGCACTCATTAATAAATGTATTTCACACACACATTCAAGCAATTGAAATGGAAATCAATTCTGTTGTAGAAGTGTTGACAAATTTAGACTGTTCACAAAATGCTTGCAGAACGCAAGAGTCAGAATTTTATGCCCTTGAAAGTTAAAGGATTGCTTGCTCAAAAACGCACAGAAGGAAATGAGAAAGAGTATAACAAGTTTTGTGCTGAAATAGTTAATCTATACGACAAATGCCTAGAGTATATTGAGAAATGGATGAAACCAATGGAAGATTTTCTTGTTTCAAGTGGATAACCTTGAGTGAAACACCAAACTGGTCTGATGTGGAGCCGTGTGTCAAATATTTGATTGATAAGGGGGTAGAAGTTGATGATGTGAAGTGTTTTGACCAAGTTAGTAACCTGAAGCAGTTTGTGGAAAATTACAAGAGTGATGAAGAATTTAGTAATCTGCCAACACATAAAAAGTGGACCAGATACTTTGAAAAATCAAAGAACATTGAATGCCACTCAGAATTGCTAAGAATTGCACAATTCTTCTTTGCTATATCATCTCACAATGCAGATGTAGAAAGAGTTTTTTCACTGATGCAAAGTCAATGGACAAAGGAAAGGAACAAATTGAGTGTTGAAACAATGAAAGGCATTCTGACTGTACAGTACAGCTTCCGAGAAACATCTGTCTGGATCAGCTAGTCATATGTCTTCACCTTGCACAGGATGTAAAGGGGTGCCCAATAAACTAGCCCCTACCGGGGCAACCAAAAAAATCTAAAAATCTCTTGTGTCGTAATCTTCGAACCCCTCACACTGGTTATTTTCCCGACCTTAAGTATCTCTTGCCCTTTTATACGGGTTTTTTTCGGTTCGTTGTCACCAGTGTAACCTGCCTGTTTCCAGCCCTTTTCTCCGTAGCTCTCGAGCTGGATTCGGATTTCCATGGCCTAGGTCCACTGGTCGTTGATTTCGGTGCTGACATGATGGCCTTGAGTTGACAGTCACCTAGCTTCTGCCGCTCGTAGTCGGGCGACACTTCTGACTGATGTACATTGTAAAGGCCTGGGACTTAGGGATAGAAATCCCTTACCAGCCTAATCAGGATCTTATAAAAGGAAAGTCAAGGACCATGGTTTTCCGAGGAATAACAAACAACCGTTCGAGATTGGCATCTCTTTACTATAAAAATATAACACAAAACTCTGACACCACTCAACAAACATCAAACAACAATTACGGGAGTCAAACAATTAATGCAGTCAACAGTTAATGGAAGTCCGACAATTAATGGAATTAAACAATTTACGGAATCAAGCAATTAATGGGAGTCAACAACTGATAGAATCAAACAATAAAAGGGAGTCAGCAATTAATGGAATCCAACAACATTAGAATCAAACAATGAACAGATATTTCCTACGGCAGCGGCCCTGGGGAAGGTTCTGGAATGCAGTGATCCACTCTGGGGGGGAAGTGTCCATTCAGCTCCTCACTCGAGCGACAGTGGCCGATGTCTTGATACAGCAGGAGAAACACCGGGGCCCAGACGGAGGAGATGAGCAGCGGTAATGGCGGCTGCGGTAGTGTTTTGGGATAAGTGTCCAGAGATTGACAGTCGAATTGTGAAAGGTCTGGGCAAACAACCCACGAGTCCAGAGCCTTTGATGAGATCACAGCCAGAATTTGACGAACAGCGGGGTGGTAGTGACTGTATTGACGGCTGGACAGAATCTGAGCCGGTGTCGCTGGAAGCATTGACGTTCTCACCTCCGTCTAACCCACCCCCCCTCCCCCCCAAGTGGGGGTTGCGCCAGCAAACGAGCGAGGGAGCAGCGGTAACGAGCAGGAAGATCGTTTCCGCCCTTACACAGCTCCCTCAACAAAAATCTACTGTGAGGTAGATTAAAACTTAAGATTAGTACACAAAGCATAACCATCTTACAACAAATGCTATACAGTAGATCTGCTCAAAAGATCTGCCCTGAGGTTGTCTTTCCCCGACCACACGAAACCTATACCCCTGCAGACTTAGAGCCCACCGTAACAATCTGTCATTTGCCCCCTTGAATGCATTTAAATACAACAAGGGCTTGTGGTCAATTTCCAGGGTAAATTCTTTTCCTCTCAGGTAATAATCAAATTTCAAAACCCCAAACAAAATGGCTAGACACTCACGTTCAATGGTGGAGTACCTCCTCTCCCTGTCTAGTAACTTCCTACTGGCATAGGCCACTGGGTGAGGACATGCCTGAACATATTGGAGGAGGACGGTTCCTAGGCCATGACTGGAGGCGTCTGTCCTAAGAACGAAGGTCAAGTGTTGATCAGGTAATTTGAGAATAGGCTGTGTGGATAGAGAATTCTTGAGATGATTAAATCTGGTCAGCAGGTCGTCGTTCCAGACAAGAGGCTCCCGGTGGCCTTTCCTTAGCAGGTCAGATAAGGGTTCGGTATACTCAGGTGCCTGGGGAATGAAAGCTCTATAAAAAGAGATCATACCGAGAAAACTACGGAGAAGTTTCTTAGTAGTAGGAGGACACATCTCACAAAGGGCTTCTATTTTCTCAGGTTGGGGACGAAGATGCCGACCATCTAGCACGAATCCAAGATAATGAATAGACTCAAATCCAAACCGGCATTTAGATGGCTTTATCGTCAAAGTATGTTCCCTTAACCTCTCTAGGATAGCTTTAATGTCGCCAAGATGTTCTTGCCAATCTGTGGAATATATGAAGATGTTGTCAAAATAAAAAGAAACTAGGCAAACCAACAAGGACGAGGCGCATCAGCCTGATGTACGTGGCACAGGCAGTCACCAGCCCGAATGGAAATCGGCAGAATTCCATCAATCCTCTACGAGTAGGAAATGCAGTTAGTGGTTTTGCGCTTTCAGTTAAGGGTACCTGGTAGTAAGCTCTACATAGATCCGATTCCGAGAAGTACTTCGCCCCTGAGAACTTATGCAAGTCTTCCTCCATAGAACAGGCGGGCTCGGCATGAAAGAAAGTTACCGCATTTAACGCCCTGTAGTAAATGGCCATCCTAAAAGTACCATCCTGTTTACGCACCATAACCACCGGAGAGCAGTGAGAAGACGACTACAATTGGATGATTCCCTGCTCAAGTAGACGGTCGACCTCTTCTTCAAAATAACTCCGGAGATGAATAGGGACAGGATAAACTTTGGCCTGCACACACTGAGTGGTTGTAAGGAGGATGTCATGGTGTACAGTGGACGTGCATCCCGGGACGTCTGAAAATACATCCTCAAAGTTAGTAATCAGGTCCTCAATGTCAGCACGTTGGATCCGCTCCATTCCAGGTTTAAGTGCGGGCCCATTGTCAATCGAAGGGGATTCTACTATACCATCTGGTGTTATCGGTAGCTGGCAAGTGAGATCATCCGGTCTGGTGCCTGAACTATTCCCGAACCCTCGCATGGTAGTGCCTCGACTGACTCGAGCTTAGAATCGTCATCAAGGACACGAGCAAAGTTAAGGTGGGCCCTACAATGATATTTCTTTAATAAATTAGCATGATATAACTTAGGCCCCTTAGGTTCGTCAATGATGTAATTTACCCTACTCCACTTATCTAGGACTTTGAAAGGTCCATTCCAGGAAACAAGCAACTTGCTCTTTTTATCAGGCAGGAGCACTAACACTTCATCCCCCGGAATAAATTGGCGATCCTGTGATTTGACGTCGAAATAGGCCTTATATTTGGTGTTACTAATGTCAGCATTCTGCACGGCGATCTAGGCACACTGTAAAAGTTTGTCCCGTAATTCAATGACATACTGGTAGTGAGTCCGCTCGTCGTCTTCAATACTTGTGTCCTCCCACAGATCCCTTAACACCGAGAGCGGGCCTCTCACGGCTCGGCCGTACAGTAACTCGAATGCCGAGAACCCGGTCCGGTCACTAGGAATTTCTCTCAGAGCAAATAAAGTGGGGACAAGATACCGGTGCCACTCCCTGGGTTTGTCGGCGCACAATTTCTGCAGCGACGCTTTCAGTGGCCCATGCAGTCTCTCAATTCGTCCATTACCACTCGCGTGAAACGGGGTGGTAAATAAAGGCTTAACTCCTAGCAACTTGGAAGCTCCGCCATCAAGTGGGAGGTAAACTGAGACCCCCTATCTGACATAATTTCCCGTGGTATGCCTACCCGAGAGATCACAAGCAATGCTTCGGCCACAGAAATAGAATCAATTTCCTTCAAGGGCAAGGCTTCTGGAAACCCGGTGGCGAAATCAATTAACGTGTGCCCCGCAGAGGAAGGAGGTGAGAGCGGTCCAACCAAATCTATGGCTACCCGAGAAAATGGTTCTGTAATGATGGGTAAGGGTTTAAGAGGAACAGGACGGACTCTACCTTTGGCGGAAATACGCTGACACCGATCACAACTCCTACAAAAGGCTCTAATATCCGCTCCCATCCCTGGCCAGTAAAATTGATTAGCAATCTTCATATACGTCTTCCTATGAGAGAAGTGCCCGGTTGGGGCACGACAATCAGCTGGAACAACAAGGAAAAACTGACCTACTTTGGCTGGTCGCTTGGATGACACACAAGACCGAAGTAACAGACCGTTAATACGAGCAAACTTGAAAACAAACCCATCTCTAGCCTGATCCTCCTCCTCGGAAGTTACCTTCTCCCTTACCCGCTTCAGAGTGGCACAAGAGTCTTGATGCTTGGCGAACTCCTTGGGAGTCACAGTCAGCGGCTGCAATTTCGACAGAACCAGGGGATGCAGACGTTTCACCTTTGCCGACCATGTCTCCACAGCTAGGACCTTTGCTGGAGGGGAGGTGGCGTGTGAGGGTGGCGAGGCGACGTCAGCAGGCGGCGAAGACACCGGCGCTGGTGGCGAGGAGATTGGCGCTGGGGGCGAGGAGATTTTTGAAGAATCCGGGTCGTTAGGGTCACGAACTCTGGCAACATTACCAATGAGAAAACTAGCGAATTTAATGGGAGCTCTTACCACATTAGACCAACCAGTGAAATAGGGGCAACGCAGGTAGCACCTAACAACAGGGAACTGGTCAACACGACCCAATGAGGAATGCTTGGCATCTCTGCAGAGGGTGATATCCAGGGCATAATGGGCAAGTGTGGCCGTCCTTTCCCCTAAGCTCCTCTCTTCCCGAAGTCACTAGGCCCACAGGTCTTCCTGATGAGGAAGGGTGTGGGTGTGAGCCTGTTCGTCTCCCGCTCGGCTCTTCTTGTCTTCGTCCCTTCGAAGCCCTCCTTGTCCTGTCCAGCATCTCCCGTACAAAATCCTTCATCCACTCGACCTCTGGAGAATTCCAGTGTCTCCTTTCATAGTTATATGCTCTATCCTCGTACCGCTCCCTGATCTTTCCCGTGAATCTCTTAGCCAAAGTATTCAGTGATTCGTACGTGTCAATTTCGTGCAGTTTTCCCAGTACCGTTAAGTTGTTTACGCAATTTCCCAGATCGTCCGCGAGCTCCTGAAGTCCTTTAATGTCATCTGTTCTCACGGCTGGGCCACGTAGGACCCTGCCTATTAGTTCTTAGATGTAGGCTTGCTTGTTGCCATAACGCTCTTCTAGCAAGGCTAGAGTTTGTTCGTATCCTGACCTGGGTCTTCTATCTGCAGGCACCCTCTTAGGGATTTCTTAGCGCGGCCGGTGTAGGCCGAGAGAAGTGTTTCCAATTTTAGTGCATAGGGTATGGGCACCTTCCCAATGTGTCTTTGGAAGGCATGCTTGAACTCCCAATACTCGTTACAAGTCCCTCCGCTGAACCTCGGCATCGGCCTCTGTTGAAGCCTCATAGTGGCCATTAACTCTTCCAGTCTCTGGGTTGGTAGCATCGTGTCCGATGGCCTCCCTTCCATTCGTCCTGGGCGTTCTCGCTGTATATTCTTGTACTTGGTTTTCCTTCTACTGGGATTCTGTTGGTGTCACTGCTTCCGGAAAGTGGGTATGACGGGTGGAAACATGTTCCCTCTCCCCCTGGTGAGAAGTTCCCGACTCTGAGGCGCTGAGTGTTGGGAACCCTTCTTGGGTGGGTGTCGAGGTGTAGCAGCTAGACACTCCTGGTTACGGCGGTTGACAACGTGTCTTGTGGATACCTCGTCGCGGCTGTCATCCCCTCACTCGTTTCCAGAAAAGGCTTTCCTCCTAGTGCTGACAGCATCTCACCAAAGTCCTCCGTATCGCCTAAAGTCTGCAGTTGCTCCATATGATCTTTCATATTCTGCATTATTGCCGTCAATTGGGTGAGCGTCTGCTGAAAACCCCCGATTACCCTATTCATCCGGCCTGTTGGTTTCATCCTTCTTTCGGGTGAAAGGGTTTCTCCACTTCGACCTGGCTGTGTGAGTGACTGGTTAGCATCTCCGTCGTTCAGGGCCTCCGGGTCTTTTACGCTGGCTAGGCTTATCTCCTCTGCCTTGTTCCCTTCCATGACTGGTGGCACAGTTATAGAGACGATCGGTTAAGCGGGAATGCTCTTCAACCGACATGTCTGCTCGTTTATAACGATGTCATATAAGCCATGTCATACAACTGAAGTCATACAAGCGATGTCATACAACTGAAGTCATACGAGCGATGTCATACAACTGAAGTCATACAAGCGATGTCATACAACTGAAGTCATATAAGCGATGTCATACATCTGAAGTAATATAGATGCGTGCAATAAGCACGAGCGATATCACACTAACACGACAACAGAGGCACCACAATCAGTGTAGAGATTCATTACACACTTGCTAAGATCGTAAACTGATGTCACAAATACTACTGCGCCCTTACAACGTTACTTAACTGTCACAACTACTATTTTCTAATAGAAAGGACAACTCACTCGTTCTTAATTTTATTTACAATTGGCGATCTAGTCTGGCTGGTCCTCGCGGCAGGCGGCGTGCCTGTCCGGAATGAATGATAACACTCGCGAGCGCCCGTATGAACTGTTTTGGCTCCGAGACCAGTCCTTTCTGACACCCACATACAGAGGTGTCACGCTTCTCTATGTACGAGTGCTATACACACACTCAACCCACAACTCCCTTTTTCGCTGGGGTTAACTATTATTATATCATATGCATCACACGTTAGTCGATGTTTCACAAATTCACACAAAGGCGTCCCCGCTCTCCTGCTGCCGGGTGTGTCGGGTGCCGGAGGGAAGGGCCCCGCTGAAGGTCCGTCGACGGTCGAGTCACTCGTCAGTTCTCAGTAGACTGTATCGGCAGACTGTAGGACCCACGTTTTGACTGTAAGTGCCCAATGAGCGACTGTGGGATAATGAGACCCTTGCACGTAGGACTCAATTGTTCTTTATTCGGTCAAAACCTGCAGAGTACAAATTACATATGTTACATATGAGATAATTAATTCATTTGTACGTTACTTCACTATTAACAACTACATATGACATATTTGAGTAGAGTGGGGTGTTAAACCATATAAAAACGTACGTGTTTCGGGTCTAATGTAGAACTTATTAGCTCCATGACTTTTTAGCTCACTGGACGGCTAGAGACTCTCTTCTGAACCCAGCAGGGAGCAAGTCAGCCCGAGGCGAGGCCATCTGTTTCACATTTAACACCTCAGTAAAGATCGTTGTCAACACTCTGTCTCTCTCCTATCTCTCTTTCTCTCTCCTAGTTTATCCTACTGTGGCAATAACAGTAATGTTTGCATACTTCGGAACAAGGTGAGGTTCTATTCTGTCACGGCCACCATGGACTGTTGCAGTATGTGCCCTCCTGGAGACGTCTTAAGTGTCTCCAATGCTGACATAGAATAGTGGCATTTCATCTGCTGTTTTGAGCTTCTTGATCAATTTCTCCATACTGAAGAACTTCATACCTGTAAATATCACCAAAATACGAAAATTTTACGAGGTACTGATTATATATTATGGCGAAAAAAAATTTAAGTAAAAAATTTGAGCATGATGCTAATTTTAGCAGTAAGTGGATAGTACTGTGTAGTTTCTAGGTTTTTATCTAATTAATAATTACAATGATTCTTTGTTTTTTTAATGGTTGTGTAGAATTTTGTTCAAAGTTATTTATGCACCAATTTCAATGTTTTATAGATGTGGACATAAATGTTTTATTAAAATTCATTGATTTATTTTCTAACATATTCATTAAAAGTGGGTGGTGTCTACCAGGTGAAGTTTCATTCATTTCTTCCAAATACTGTATTGTAAACAGATCCCGCGTTTTCTTGTTTCGGATCAGAAACACACCACCCAGCTCTCTATACAATGCCAGAGGTATGATTACTCTGCCACAATCCCCGCTTACTTCATCTTCTTGTTTTCAGTTTAATATACACCGAAAGAGTTATATAGTACCGTTATCAAAGAAAAAAGTAATTTACTAAAGATAATAAATCACTGAAACAGACGTGAACAAAATACCTATGATAGTGGCATCATCACTGCGTGGCTGGTAGGAGTGGAAGTCAAGCCGGTCAAGGCTGTCACGTGACAGGGTAAACACACACGCACACCCACACACACGTGTGCGCCGCCTGCCACCCCTCTTCCTTGCGGGCACCTTTTCGCCTCTCTTCCTTTTTCCTCCTGCCTGTATAAGATAAAATAAGATAATAACAACTTACTTCTTTAGAATGGGTAATTATAGGTGACTAACTCGCGGCCGAAATTTATAGAAAACGATTTTAAAAACGCCGCAATTTCACTTTTTTTTTACAGTGGACAGTTGTAGTTTGTGCAATTGTGTTAAATGTTTATTTCCAAAATAAACGTAACCTAAACTTAGTGGGTATGAAAAACCTACCTAACCATCCTAGCCAAACAAACCTACCTAACCTTATCTAACTTTCTGAGCCCCCCGAACCCCCCGGTATATTAAACAGAAAGAACTTACTTTGATATGGTGTAATTTGAGGATTTTTCTAGACGGGAGACCATCCGGCAGCATCAGCGCTTGTGCAGTCCCGGTGGCGGAGTGATTTGATATAGAGAAGGCGGGAAACGCGAGCCACGGTCGAGGAAGTGATCAATGATTGTTTCCAATCAACAACTGACTTAGCACACAAACCCAGTTCTATTTCACAGTATTGCTGTGAACAATACTTTCTACTTAAAGGAACGATGTCGTGGCCTTTGTAAAAACTGAAAGGTCTCGTTTTCTTTATCCTTAAATTCGCAAATTACGTCCATATAAGATCGGCGACAACCACCACAAGCCATGCTGAAAATGAAACTGCCGCTGGAAAGACGGAAGAGACGTCTTCTCTCTATATCACAGCCTCATTACCGCCTAGAAGACAAAGTAGTGCACGCCTAGGCGCCTAATTATATATCTACCAAACGAAACATTTCCACAAAAAATTATATTGATTATCATATCAGAACTCACCGATGAAAGTAGTATTCATGACGAGACATGGAAGATGGATCTTGGACAGCTTTCTTCAGTTCTTCTATTGTCTTAAAGTTCTCATCTTTGGGAATGAAGTTCTTTTGACACTGCTGATATTTTTGAAGAATCGTTTGCCTAAACTCTGCTTCAAAGTTAGCATTAGCCATTCTGGACTGCAGCAAAGCCAATAGACAACAGATGATACAGATCAACGACTGCACTGTAGCAAAGCTAGTAGACAACATAACATAAGAATGGAGGAAACTGCAGCGGGCCTATTAGCCATACTGGGCAGTCCCGTTTACACCCAAACCCATTCTCTCATATATCCATCCAACCGATGTTTGAAGCAATCCAGCGTATTCGAGTTAATGATGATATTTGGTAACTTGTACAACTCGTCCACTACTCTATTTCCAAACTAATTTTTACCTATTTCGCGCCTAAGTGTAAATTTATCTAATTTAAAACCATTGTTACGAGTTCGCTCCTGGTTGGATAGTTTGAGTACCTTTGCAATGTCCCCATTGTTTAGCCCTGACTTCCACTTATACACCTCTATCATATCGCTCCTCACTCTCCGTCTCTCGAGGGAGTGCAAATTAAGATGCTTTAACCTGTCTCTGTACTCTGATTCTTAATGCCCGGGATTAGTCTTGCCATTCTCCTCTGAATTCTTTCCAAGGATTCTATATCCATTCTGTAAAACGGTGACCAGAATTGAACTGCATAATTCAAGTGAGGTCTCATAAGCGCAAGATATAGTTTTAGGATGACCTCGCTAGTCTTGTAACTAACACTCCTTTGTATGAACCCAATTACTTTATTAGCCTTGTTTCGAGCATATACCCATTGTTTATTTGGCTTAAGATTCCTACTTATCATTACTTTTAAATCTTTCTCGCAGTTGGATTTCTCAATAACATCGTTGTTCATCTGGTATCTGGTTTCCCTGTTTACATCTCCTACACTGAGTACTTTACATTTGTCCACATTGAATTTCATCTGCCGTTTTTCGGACCATTTTAAAAATTTGTTTAGATCTTCCTGTAGTTTTGCGGAGTCCTCGTCAGATTTAATTACTCGCCCTATTTTAGTGTCGTCAGAAAATTTGCTTATGTTGCTGCCTACGCCGATATCTATGTCGCTTATGTATATAATAAATAATAATGGTCCAAGTACTGAGCCTTGGGGAACTCCACTAGTGACGTTACTCCAATCTGATTTAGTGCCGTTAATGCTCACTCGTTGTTTCCTATCCTGTAACCACGCCCTAATCCACTTCAGAATATCTCCTTTAATGCCATGAGCCTCCACTTTTCTTATTAGTCTTTCGTGGGGAACTCTGTCGAAGGCTTTGCTAAAGTCGAGATATACCACATCATAGTCGTCCACTGATTCGAAAACATATGAAAAGAATTTTAATAGATTATTTAGACATGAACGCCCGCTTGTGAAGCCATGTTGGGAATCATTGATCAGCTTGTGCTTCTCCAGGTGATTTCGAATAGAGTTTGAAATGATTGCTTACAGTAATTTGCCTACAATTGATGTTAGGCTGATTGGACGGTAGTTAGAGGATAGTGATCTACCTCCCTTCTTGAAAATCGGTATTACATAAGCTGTCCTCCAGGATTCTGGTACTACCCGTTTTTAAGGACATGATAAATAAATTTGCTAAAGGCATACTAAGCTCTTCTTTACATTCCTTTAATACTCTGGCAAATATCTCATCGGGACCTGGTAACTTATTAGGCTTACTAACTATTTGCTTACTAACATCGTTACTAGTCACTAATATCTCGCTGAACTTATTTTCTTCACTGTCTCTATATAGAGTCGGTGCCTCGGGTATCATGTTTAAATTTTCTGTGGTGAAAACTGTAAAAAAATATTTATTCAGATTATTGTTCATTTCTCCGTCGTTATCAGTTAGCTCGCCGGTATCTGACTATATTGGTCCAACCTTTTCTCGTGTTTTAGTTTGATACATTTGATAGAATCCCTTGGGGTTTGACTTTGCCTCCCTTGCTACCTTCAGTTCATTATTCCTGTTTGCTTTTCTTATCTCGGTCTTAACCCTACCGGCTAATACCTTATAATAATCTCGGAGGTAAACTTCACCACGATTTATTCTCCTACCTATAACATATCAACGACTGCACTGTAGCAAAGCCAGTAGACAACAGATCAATGACTGCGCTGCAGCAAAGCCAGTAGACAACAGATCAATGACTGCGCTGCAGCAAAGCCAAGAGACAACACATCAACGACTGCACTGTAGCAAAGCCAGTAGACAACAGATCAACGACTGCACTGTAGCAAAGCCAGAAGGCAACTCATAAACTGCTGAAGTCACCTTTTCCCTTTATCATTGGTGTGTGTGTGTGTGTGTGTGTGTGTGTGTGTGTGTGTGTACTATCATACCACTTCAAACAACAACTTGTTTTAGTACACCTATCACACGAAAATAATTTCAGCCATTTCATGAAATGGCAATGGAAGAATTTCAGCCATTTCGCGAAATGGATGAAGATTTTATACGTTTCATGAAATCACGAAGTGAAACAGACATTTCACGAAATGGCTAAAAACTCCTCCATTACACACTTTGACTGTGTGTGTAGGCAACTAGGTAGGGGGCAGCTATCAAACAGGGACGCCTGGGAAGATGTTGGAAGCATAATGTGTAGTCTAATGGTAGATCCTGCTGCCATATGGCATCACAAAAATTGTGACCAAGTCCCAGGTTGCTGATGTGACTTCCTGCCTCATTTACACACAATTGCAGGGTCTCAATTGTTTCTATTACGATTGACAACACAACATACATATATCATTTCTCACTCTTGATATTTTTTATATTTTTTCTATATTTATGGGTCTATTATTAATATTATTATTATTCATAATTTTTATAAATTTACTATAATTTTCTTTATTATAATTGTTATTTATTTTTATATATTTTCATTAATTTTATTACTATTTTTATTATCATCATCATCATTATTATTATTAGTATTTTATTATATTTTCGCCCCCCAGGCCTTGATGTCCTGTGCCCGGGTGGGCTAATGCCCTTATAAAAAAAAAAAAATATATATATATATATATACTGTATATATATATTTTATGAAAATCCACAATGAAAACGTGGATAAGATAAATCTTGATAAAATCACACGGGTACTCCGTTGTTTCCATTTTCCCGTGTGATTTTATCAATATATATATATATATATATATATATATATATATATATATAGAATATAATCAACAACCTCACCCGGCCAGGAGTCGAACCCACGATCTTATGTGTGTGACCGGGGAAACGTTACCTCTTTCACCACTAGGACTCTAAAAGCAATTCTAGACTTTGTTATATTTCACACAAGGCCTGTTCATTGAGCTTATGGCGCCGTGAACCTCCAAGGGAATTGCCCGTGCCTCTTAAGTGATCAGAGTAGCGTTTTACCAAATCCGGCTTCGAAACACGAGGTTTCATATATATTTCATTAGCCCATAAAGCACGCGGACTTCTACATATAATCAACAACCTTACCCTGGGAAGACTCGAATCCACGAATTTATGTGTGTGACCGGGGAACGTTACCTCTTACACCACTACACCTCTACACTACACAATATATATATATATATATATATATATATATATATATATATATATATATATATATATATATATATATATATATATATATGCTGATAACCACAAGGAAAGAAGAAAACACGAAGTTCCCAAGCGCTTTCGTGTAATTCACATCTTCAGGAGTGAGTACAGGCTAGGGAGAGAAATACAAATCAAGGTGTATATATACAGAGGAGGGTGAGACCAGGTCCAAAATGGTCAGGTATTAGGTAATGACCCTACTAATCTTTAAATAGCACACAATGGTTGGTGGTCAGGTCAGATGGTCAGGTGACCCGGCCTTCTCACCTGGTCACAAATCTTCTTAATTACAAAATTGTCCAGCTTGTACTTGCCATTACTCAAATTCATGTTGAATGCTTCGGTATGTTTAATAAGACTAGATTCTATGATGTTCCTACTATCAATTGAATTACATGGTAATATTGAGGAGGCATTATCCCAGTCAATGCAATGCTTGTTATCCCTCAAATGAACAAACAGAGCATTGGATTCCTGGCCTGTCCTAACACTGTATTTGTGTTGTTTAATTCTAGTTGCAAGATCTTTACCTGTCAGCAAAAAGTTCCCCTAATTCAGTAATGTCCTCAGACCACAACTTTGAAAATTTATCCATGAAGTTTTATTTGGGTCAGACAATGATTAACAGTAAGAGCAAAACACTTTCCTCTCATATACAGGAAATGATAAAAATTATAGTTAAAATAATTAAAGTATCAATAACTCAACAAGTAAGAAATAACTACTGTAAATTATATTACGTCAGTATACATTAAAATACGGAAGACACTTACAACAATGACGTAACCTATCCGATGTCCTATCAATGTGGAGTTATGTCTCGAACATGTAAATGTGTGTATAAAATATGTTACTCTTTAAATACCTAATATAGTAGTTATGGCGTCTGCATAGAAAACGCGATCCACCCAGCTGATTCCTGGTTGGGTGGGTAGTCTGGTTGTGTACCTCAATCGTCCCTCCCACTGTGAGGCGGCGCGCACTGCTTCTGCTGATGTCCGGTTGCCTAACAACGACGAGACGCGCTGCAATGACGAAAGCTGGGTGAATCTACTTCACGACAGGGGAGTACCTCCACAGTATGGTCAGGTGCTGACTAAAACGAATCAAGTCCTCTGCTCGCTGATACGATGTCGCCTCTTCTGTGTGCCAAACCTTCTGCAGTCCTGTATATATGGAGGACTGTCTGATGGCACCGTAAGTACTGCAATCAACGATGGCCAAACCATAACAGTCGTCTAGACACTTGTGAAAGGTCATTTTGTTAGTAAACCCCGAAAGTTGTTGGTAATGCCTGCAACACTGTAAACGACGGGCACAGGATAAGACTGCTGACAAGACGCTTTCCTCATCGCCCTCACTTGTCGCTAACAGGGGTATCACTAACTGGCCGTATGGTAATAAGTCAACAATAACTCAATATCGGTTATTGGAATAATTCTGCACCTTCTTTGGACGACAGAATGAGAAACACTCAACTACAATCGTCTCACTACGGGATATAGGACCAATTGCAAGAACGGTTATGGGGTGTACGGCGCCATTTAATATGATCTTCTTGCCCTGGTCTTTTCTCAGCAATATCGCCTTTAACACATGGAATTCTGCACTTTTCGAAGCTTTGGAGGAGTCTCGAAACAAGTTTCCTGGTGGGAATTATTAGCTAGTGCTGTACTCAAAATATCGAAACTTCGAGATCTCTCCAGAGCTCCAAAAGGGTGGTATAACTGAAACAAGATCAGGGCAAGACGGTCATCGTAAATGGCGTCATACACCCCACGACTGTTCTTGCAATTGGGCCATAGCACTACACTCGGATATGTCATGTAACACGTCACTGTTGTTTTTTTTTTATTCTTTCACAAAACACTGATGCCTTGGTATGTAGACCGGAAGAATATATTCGTCACCACACTAGCTGCCACCAATGAACTAGCTGGTTAATTCAAAGTTAACCACTATTTATAAGCGTGAAGGGAGAGGACGGAGGCTATGTAAATAGACCATTTAATCATATCCGTTCGATGTAAGATTGTGAGTGTGACTGCCCGTGGGTTCCAGCTTATCCGAGCTGACCCATGTGCTGACATACAGTCAATAGGCTGCACCCAAGGAGGCTACCAATCACGTGATATGAGCATGACAACTCATAGATAGTGGAAAGTTACAGGGGATGAATTAGTATATAAATCAAATGTAAATAACCCATTTAAATAATACTTCTGTTGATGAGACAGGGGCCATTACATCACTCTGTCATCTACCAGCCGAGCTCCGCGAGGACTAAATAAACTCACAGACTACAGTACATCCTACACAACCCGAGCCATGTTATAAACATATATGTAGACACTCAGCTGGGGATTCTACAACCGTAGGGTTTTTATCAACTACAGGGGTCCTTTACTTAAGTGTCTTACGGGTTAAAATGTTATGGACAATTGTCAACTTGGATGATACTGACTTATAATAACAAAAAAGAAACATTACTGCCAAAATTAACATAATTGTGGGAATTGTGAGACCTGGTATTGCAAATTCCCGTGACAAGTAAAATGGCAAATTAGTATTCAAATCAGCAAATTGGGTCTCTTTCAAGTGTGAAATAACCTTTAATTTCTCTGAAACAATCTGAAGATCTTTTACAGTAAAGTTCATAACAGGAAACATTGGAATTAAAGCAGACTTGAGATTCAAATTCAAGGCAAAATGCTGATGAGTAGGCAAGGTCCATAATGAACTACAAGTGACTTCACAGTAATCCGGAGCCTTGTAATGACCTTTCACAACTAACTGTTTACCACCATCGTGGCATTTTAAAATAACAGTAGTGACATTAGGAAAGAATAAGTACTGCACATTATGGAGATGCGGGTGAAACACAGTTTTAACACTAACTGGCCTATAGCTGCATTGCGCAAGCGCTGTGCATACATTAGTTTGTATGACTGCCAATTCACATATTCCTTCTACAGCAGGAATAAATGGGAACATATACATGTAGGCTGGACATACGTGTAAGTGTAGATATGACGACTTACACCGCGACAGTACCTTAGGATTATCCAATGCCAATAAAGAATATTCCTCATCTACAAGTAAAAGTTATTTAGGCTTATCCAGAGCATACAGTGTGTCGTTAACAAACCAGGGGAAGGGTTCTAAATGCCATGCATTAAACTTATGCTGCCCTAGCATAGGGATGTGGGATAAGAATAGCATTGTGCGTGAGAGTTGGCTCCAATAGAGGGTAATAATATTCCACCTCATTATCATTAAAAATAGTTAAGTGATACTTCAATTTGACAATCTTTAATGCATCAAGAAGCATCTGCACAGGTACAAGCTTTGCGTCCACACGCCCTATTCCTGCATCTACTATGCTATCAATTAATTCATTTTTATTAGTAACAATATTCTGAACCGAACTTTCCGCAGCATGCAAATATTCCGAGAAATAAAGGAGCCACTCTAACGTAGGGACTGACTTCTGCAACATATAAACAACCCTCGATATATGGTTAGACTCCGATATTATCGCATTAACTTTTGACTCTAAAGCAGTAATCGCATGAAATGTCTGAGATATAACACGACTCTGTTGAGATACAGCTTGATCGACAATGTTCATGCGGTCCCCCAATTTAGCTACATCGTCGGCCGTTGCCGTGCCCAACAGAGTGCTCTGAATAAGACCCACAAAATTAAATAAACCCCTCTTTCGTCGTACTTGAGAACGCACTTCCTTTGCAAGATCAGCTTCAGACGCTGGTATTCTTCTTCCAACAACGACGAGAAGCTTGTGAAGGGCCATGAGACGAAAGTGTTGAGGGTCAATAGTTTACGCAACCATTGTCGATACATTAGGAGCTGAACTGAGATCATCTAGGATTGCCAATGCTGATTGTAGTTGCGCGTTGACGGTTTCCATCTGACGGGGAAGCTGGAGCAGTCCATGCAACTCATACTTGATGTTCACCACGTCCTCTATTATGAGAACGCGTCCAAGGGGTGCAATGAGCGCACCCGGCTTGAGGACGGATGTGGACATATCTGTCAACACAACGGTGCCACAGCACAGTAGGAGCAACACAATGATGTTCCAAGCCAATTCTGTAAGAGATTACATTTGTTTTTATATCTGCTTGCAGAACGAAGCTTCATACAATATTCATTAGGCACACTCAGCTTCTGTACAGTCTGCAAAGAGGTGTCTATTACATCATTATCAACTGTGAGCAATAAATTTCATGGGTCTTCTTAAGACGGTCCGCATGCACAACATCTGCAACCTGTGCATTAGGCTTCCAAATTTTAAATTTGTTGCCCGCTTCCTTGGCGATAATGCGGAATGGACCCGAAAACTTAGCCGAAAGCTTGGAGTTCCTTTCAGGTTCTCTTACCATAACAGCATCTCGTATCTCTAACACGACAGGTTTAGCATGTTTATGTTGCTTGACCATCATTTCAGCGCGTGACGCTGCTAAATGTGATCGTACTTGGCTATGAATATCCGTAAATACATGGATTTGTTTTGCCACGAAATCATCCATATTATAAACAGGTTTCGGCGTGTCCGTAAGTGCATCGTAAGGCAGACGTTTGTCTGTACCATAGACAATGTAGTAGGGTGATTGCCCGTAGAGCTATTAACCGACCCATTAATAGACGCTGCAACCTGCGGTAACCGATCTTCCCATGTGTATTGCATATCACACACAATCGGATGAAGTATCTCCAGGATCTTGCGATTGGTTCTCTCAACAAGGCCATTAGCCTGTGGATGATATGGCTGTCACAAAACTTTGCTTTATTCCATATTGCTCACATATTTGTGCTACTAGCGGATTCTTGAACTCTGTCCCATTGTCAGAGAGAAGAACCTTAGGCGTAGTATATGGACATATAAGATTCATCACTAATGCATAGGCCACAGACTCGGCTGTTTTATCCTTCAGTGGGACTAAAACCACGAATCTAGAAAAAATGATCCACACACACACTAAGACGTACGAGGATCCCTGATGACTCCTCGAAAGTTGTAACAAGTCAATAGCGACTGTGTCAAACGGACGGTCTGGTGTGGGATATTGTAGAATCGGTGCCGGTGATCTTGTAGTACCCTTATGTTGAGCACATGCCAAACACTTAGCAATGTGTAATTCAATATCTTTCTTCATTGTGTTCCAGAAATACTTCTTTCTTACTTCCGCCAAGCATTTGTCACGTCCTTGGTGACCTGCCTGTGGAACATCATGGAACAACGTTATATTCGTTTCACACAACGTGTCAGGTACAACTATTTGAGAAACAATACCCTCAGGCGTCTTTTTCAACCTATGGAGTATGTTATGTCGTAATTCAAACTGACTTAAGGGAAGAATTAATTTGGGAAGTTTAACATCCTCTCCCGATTCGAGAGCAAAAATGACTGCTGACCATAACGGGTCGCGTCGTTGCACATCCTCCAGTTGTGCAAGAGTGAACGTTGATACAGGCATCACTGGTGCTATACACTGTATTTCCTGACAAAGCGTCGGCGACAACATTCGCCCTTCCCGGTAAATACCTAAACTCGGGGTCAAATTCCTGAATTGTCAGATACCAGCGTGCCAATCAGCCTGATAAGTTTCTGCCATGGAACAGTTCAGTCACTGCCGCATGATCCGTAAATACAGTTATCTTATATCCAAAGATAATGTCCTTAAACTTCTTTAGTGCCCACACAACAACTAACGTTTCCAAATGCGTAATTGAATAACGTGGTTCAGCATCAATAAGTTTACGACTTGCAAAAGTTATCACTCGAAACTTTCCTCGCGAATCCTCTTGCATGAGTACAGCTCCGATTCCTTGTCCAGAAGCGTCAGTACAGAGGGTGAAAGGTTGAGTGTAGTCAGGGAATGCTAGAACAGGGGCATTGGTAAGCGCTATCTTCAATGCCGCAAAACTATTTTCGTGTTCAGCATCCCACACAAACATTGCATCTTTCTTAAGCAACCTTGTTAGGGGTGATGCCAATGTTGCATAGTTCTTAATAAAAGAACGATAATATCCAGATAAACCAAGAAAACTACGCACTTGATCAACCGATGTAGGACGCGGGAACTGAGATGCAGCTTTCACTTTATCATCAACTGTATGAATGCCCTCACCGTCAACTACATGACCAAGGAAATGGATTCTTGATTTTAAAAACTCACATTTTGAAAGTTTAATCTTAAGACCTGCTGTGGAAAGTTTTTCTAACACTTCACGCAGTTTAATCAGATGGGTATCGACCTCCTTACTGACTACTATTAGATCATCCAAATAAGCGCAGACTGTGGTACCAATCAATCTGGCGAACAGGGTGTTGATCATTCTTTGAAATGTCAGTGGGGCATTCCTGAGACCAAAAGGCATCCGGAGGAATTCAAAGTGGCCCAGGGGCGTACTAAATTTTGTGACCTCTCATGATTTCTCATCGAGTGGTATCTGTCAATACCCACTAAGCAAATTTAAGTTGCTAAATACAACATTATCCTTACCTAAGGACTGCTATATGTCACTCAAGACAGGCATAGGGTACCTATCTGGGATCGTACATTCATTAAGGCGCCTGAAATCAACAACAGGTCGCCAACCACCATCCTTTTTTGGGACGAGGAATAAAGGGCTATTAAAAGGGGACTTAGAATGTATAATAACATTCTCATCCAACTTATCTTGCACCATACCCTGAACTACAGCGCGCTGGCTATGTGGTAGTCTGTAAGCTGGTACATAGATAGGATTTGTTCCCTCCTTTAACGATATGTGATAGGATGTTAAATCTGTCTCTCCTAGCTTTTCCCCTGGCAAGGCTACAATATTTCTGTAGTCAGCAAGCAGCTCCAAAAGGCGTGTCTTATCCTGAGGATGATCCATCACCTTAACATGTGACGCTCTTTGATCTATCCTCTCTTGCCTAGTCTGTTGGGATTGAGGTACAATACGACCAATTGGGAATTGCGAAGGCTGTAACTCGACATTGTTGTGATATACCAGAAAATCACACAAATAACATCCTTTCTTCAATATTTTCTGAACGCCTGTTCTATTCAGAACTAGTACGTCCGTCAAACCACCAGGTCGTATCGTGCTTAATGTCGACTCGCACGACAACCCCTTTACCTTGCACGTTTCCGGGAGACATACAACATCGGTCCCCGTATACACGGCAGGTAATTTGACAGTGCCCTTGGTAAATTCCTCATTCTGATAGTGGAGAGTACTCTTCAAAATTGCAGGTACAATCTTCCAACTCTTGCTGCTATAATCACGCGGGGAAAGTGAGGGTGTGAGGTCTTGGGCTTGCTCTGACACATTATCCGCCTTCCTCCGAGCGGGAATGGTGGACAACACTTTTGACCTTGCGGTGAGCAAAGGTGCAGAATGACTCATAGCGTTGTAGGAAACACCTTTAAACGTAATAGTATTATTACGTTGGCGAACATCTATCTTATTCGTTCTGAGTGTTGGGAGACCAATTAATCCGCCAGCTGGCAAATGAAAGTGCTGGACCACATAAAAGTACGCATAGAAGGGAGTACCACGTCTTGAAAATCTAAGTGGTAATGTCACCATTCCGTCAATACTCAGCTGTGTGCCAGATACTCCTTCGAGATCAAGGCCAAAACATTTGCGCATGCACCCGTATCAATATCCAGAGCCAATCTGATATCATTCACTCTCACCGGTACGGACAACACTTCCACTTTACTTAGCGCCGCTACTAATGAGGCTGCTACAGAAGTGTTGTGGGAAGTAAGCACCAATGTACCTACCCTTCCTCGTTTTTTGAAAGGTGCTGGTCTTCCCCCGACTTCTTGTCCTGGTAACGATGTGCTTTACGCTGCTGTGTTACCTGGGGTACACCAGAGTCCAAATTCCTTTCCTTCATCACTATGTAGCACTCATCTGTGCTGTGAGTTGCCGACTGGTGGAGTGCACACCACGATCGTGATTTTTGGCTAAGTGGAGACGTAGTCTTAACCGCTTCCGTGTACGACCTTGGCTTCTGCTTAGCACCTGTAGTCTCTGGTACTTTAACACCACCACCGTGGAGCTGATAACAATCATCGATCGAATGGCCCCTTTTATTACAATGGGTACACCTCAGAGATCGACGTTGCTTATAACTCCGGTGTTGAGGTGCGATCGGAGCCAATAGCTGCATTTGCGCTACCTGGGGAGGCGCCGTAGTCTGGGAAGTACGTGCCATCAGAGGTCTCGTCACCTTCAGAGAAAGCTTGTTTGCGTAATCCACCATAACAGTTGGTGGAACAAACTCCACTTCCTGGGCCCGGTCGTAGATGGGACGACGAACCACTAACAGGAAACTAATCAACTCAATTAATGTTTCCACATTTGCCGGTGACATCTTCCCATCATTGTCGTACCATCTCGAATCCCGGAAGGTCGCCTCCATATCCTGACGCACTTCTCCGGCAATGTCAACAGCCACCATAGGTGATTCCGCTTGAACCACCGGAGCACAACGATCCAGCCATCTGAATACCCACTGCAGATGGCCCAAGTGGGACCAACACTCAAAAATTCCAATAAGAACGCCCTTAAACTTCTCAAAGTCAGGGTCCGTTAGACCATACACATTCAAGTGCGTGCTAGCAAAAGAACCCTGCGGAATGTGGGAACGCACAAACGCCTTTTTATCATGATCATCCGTAATTTTTACATTGTGCATACTGTCCTCACATGCACGGATAAATTGGGTCACTCTATAATCGTCCTGACCAGTAAAATCACCTACGTTGTCAGCACGTGGCATCATATGAAACACATTATCTGGGTCAGTGGACGTGGGAGCGTTAGATAAAGCCATGTTACTACGTTTACTTCTAACAGAAGGCTCAGTTAAAGGGCGGGGTAATGCTAAGTTTACCTACACACTGTCACCCAGAATAGGATTAGGAACTACCTGTGAATATCCAGGCGAAGTACTATATTGATTCCCCGATCGTAAGGTACGACGGTTTGAATCGTCAAATGATTCCTCAATTAACTGCTCACTACTCTTTACAGAAACATCTAACTGTGTTTCCAGCTTAAATCCTAATTTAACCTCTGCAGTAAATATGTGACGTTTATCCTATATTAGTGGTTCGTCAGCAAAAAGTTCCGCTAATTCAGTAATATCCTCAGACCACAACTTTGAAAATTTATCCATGAAGTTTTATTTGGGTCAGACAATGATTAACAGTAAGAGCAAAACACTTGCCTCTCATATACAGGAAATGATAAAAATTATAGTTAAAATAATAAAAGTATCAATAACTCAACAAGTAAGAAATAACTACTGTAAATTATATTACGTCAGTATACATTAAAATACGGAAGACACTTACAACAATGACGTAACCTATCCGATGTCCTATCAATGTGGAGTTATGTCTCGAACATGTAAATGTGTGTATAAAATATGTTACTCTTTAAATACCTAATATAGTAGTTATGGCGTCTGCATAGAAAACGCGATCCACCCAGCTGATTCCTGGTGGGGTGGGTAGTCTGGTTGTGTACCTCAATCGTCCCTCCCACTGTGAGGCGGCGCGCACTGCTTCTGCTGATGTCCGGTTGCCTAACAACGACGAGACGCGCTGCAATGACGAATGCTGGGTGAATCTATTTCACGACAGGGGAGTACCTCCACAGTATGGTCAGGTGCTGACTAAAACGAATCAAGTCCTCTGCTCACTGATACGATGTCGCCTCTTCTGTGTGCCAAACCTTCTGCAGTCCTGTATATATGGAGGACTGTCTGATGGCACCTTAAGTACTGCAATCAACGATGGCCAAACCACAACAGTCGTCTAGACACTTGTGAAAGGTCATTTTGTTAGTAAACCCCGAAAGTTGTTGGTAATGTCTGCAACACTGTAAACGACGGGCACAGGATAAGAATGCTGACAAGACGCTTTCCTCATCTCCCTCACTTGTCGCTAACAGGGGTATCACTAACTGGCCGTATGGTAATAAGTCAACAATAACTCAGTATCGGTTATTGGAATAATTCTGCACCTTCTTTGGACGACAGAATGAGAAACACTCAACTACAATCGTCTCACTACGGGATATAGGACCAATTGCAAGAACGGTTATGGGGTGTACGGCGCCATTTAGTATGATCTTCTTGCCCTGGTCTTTTTTCAGCAATATCGCCTTTAACACATGGAATTCTGCACTTTTCGAAGCTTTGGAGGAGTCTCGAAACAAGTTTCCTGGCGGGAATTATTAGCTAGTGCTGTACTCAAAATATCGAAACTTCGAGATCTCTCCAGAGCTCCAAAAGGGTGGTATAACTGAAACAAGATCAGGGCAAGAAGGTCATCGTAAATGGCGTCATACACCCCACGACTGTTCTTGCAATTGGGCCATAGCACTACACTCGGATATGTCATGTAACACGTCACTGCTGTTTTTTTTTATTCTTTCACAAAACACTGATGCCTTGGTATGTAGACCGGAAGAATATATTCGTCACCACACTAGCTGCCACCAATGAACTAGCTGGTTAATTCAAAGTTAACCAGGCTGGTACATTTATATTATATTGGGCTTTAGTAACGAAACCCAATTGTAGTTTCAGCTTTTATTAAAAAGTATTGTTTATATAATTCCTGAGTGTAGATCAACCGTCACTTCCACTATTTATGAGCCTGAAGGGTGAGGACGGCGGCTATGTAAATAGGCTGTTTAATCACGTCCGTTCGATGTAAATTGTGAGTGTGACTGCCCGTGGGTGCCAGCTTACCCGAACTGACCCATGTGCTGACATACAGTCAATGGGCTGCACCCATGGAGGCTACCAATCACGTGATATGAGCATGACAACTCATAGCTAGTGGAAAGTTACAGGGGATGAATCTGTATATAAATAAAATGTAAAGAACCCATTTATATAATACTTCTGTTGATGAGACAGAGGCCATTACAGACGAAAAAGTAAAATAAATTACTAGATATGAAAATTAATCAATGAGATAATAAATATACCCAAAGACATAAGTAACCATAACATGTTCTAGTAAGACCTTCTTTACATAAGCAATATAAAAGAAGCTTGAACAACACACAAGGCTGCCGTGTATGTTCATCATAATTTATTTCGAAATGAGTCAATATTTACTCAATGCCGGTTATATATACTTAACTGACGGCAGTATATACTGTAAGTGAGGACGGTCTTTTCTATATTATTAGTAGAAGAAACGGACTAGCTATTTGAGAGTTTAGGTGATTGAATGCGGATTATTGGAACCTCCATGACGACGCCATATACAGTGTATCATCTACAGAATGAAAAGTTGATCAATACGGCATTTAATTATTACTAATTGAACATTACCTTCCCATCACCAATTAATTTTAATTAATAATTCCATTAGAATCTTTGTGCAAGCTAATACATCATACCTGTTATTCTCTATTTTTCCTGAGCGATTAATTGTTTTGAATTATATGCTCACACTTTTGATATTATTATTATTATTATTATTATTATTATTATTATTATTATTATTATTAATACACCTGACAAAATACTAATGCCTTTACACACAATTCATGTCAATTTCATCCTTGGTAATGGTGGCAGTGATAGTGGCTATGGTGGTGATGGTGGCTGTGGTAATGATGGCGGTGGTGATGGTGCCTATGGTGGCAAATGGTGATGGTGATAGTGGTGGTTATAATGACTGCGGTGGTGATGGTGTTAGTGATAGTGGTTGTGGAGTTGTTGGTGGTGGTGGTGATACTGACTGTGGTGATTATGGTGATAGTGGTTGTGTTGGTGGTGGTGATAGTGGTGGTGGTGATGGTGGTTATGATAGTAGCTGTGGTGGTAATGGCAGTGGTGATAGTGGTAATGGTGGAGGTGGTGATAGTGGTTGTGGTGGTAGTGGTGGTGATAGTAGTTGTGGTGGTGATGATAGTGGTTGTGGTGATGATAGTGGTTGTGGTGATGATGGTGGTGATAATGGTTGTGGTGGTAGTGGTGGTGATAGTAGTTGTGGTGGTGATGATGGTGGTTGTGGTGGTGATATTGGTTGTGGTGGTGATAGTGGTTGTGGTGATGATAGTGGTTGAGGTGGTGGTTGTGGTGATGATGGTGTTTGTGGTGGTGATATTGGTTGTGGTGGTGATAGTGGTTGTGGTGATGATGGTAGTTGTGGTGGTGATAGTGGTGGTTATGGTGGTGGCGATAGAGGTTTTGGTGATGATGGTGATAGTGATAGTGGTTGCGGTGGTGGTGATGATAATGGTTGCGGTTGGTGGTGATGGTGGTAATAATGGTTGTGGTGATGATGGTGGTTGTGGTGGTGATATTGGTTGTGGTGGTGATAGTGGTTGTGGTGATGATGGTGGTTGTGGTGATGATGGTGGTTGTGATGGTGATGGTGCTTGCGGTGACGATGGTGGTTGTGGTGATAATGGTGGGTGTGGTGGTGATATTGGTTGTGATAGTGGTTTTGGTGGTGATATTGGTTGTGATGGTGATGATGGTGGTAATTTTAATTTTGAGTTTTGCCGCTTACAGCGGCTAGTGTATTGAGCACCCCATACGCATCCTGTGAGCTGTAGCGCAAAAGAATTGCAGAGTAGAGTTTACGAAGAGCCAGAATAATTAACCCCCGTGGTCAGGATATTATGACACTGAATGTTACACAGTATTTCAATTACATTATTTGTTTAGTTCTATACATAAAGGGTAACATATTCATAACTGCGTGAGTGCAGGCGTGTAAGGCAGTATGTCTGGCCGCACACTTTGTTATTCACATTTACGTGAGAGGTATTCAAGCACATTGTGTGTTTGGTTCTGTACATGGGAACTGAAATAGCTACTAAGTGCAAAAAAGTGGATACAATCTTAGTATGTCGGCTATCTTGCCATTAGAGATGAAGTGTTGTGCCATTTCACACACAGTGTGCTTGGACCTGTCCCTAAAAGGTTCTATCCTCTCACAGTCGAGGATGTAGTGTTCAAGTGTGTAGCCATATGTCTGGCCACACACTTTACATTTAGTCTTGTTCACATCTGCTTGAGGGACATACTGCCAGAGGTACTTATATCCTAACCTTAGTCTAGAGGTTACAACATCTTGTAATCTAGTGATATTGTTACTTGCTCCATATACATGTTTCACTTGATACATCTCATCATGGTAAACTATGGATCGACTAGTGCCTGTTTGCACTTGTCTACTTGCGTCAAATTCATCAATAAGTTCCTTCCTAAATACAGTTTTAAGGGTTCTTTTTGACAGACCCAAATTGTACTCAACAGTGTCTTTGCTAGACGCGAGTTTGGCGAGGTCATCGACTCTGTTATGTTCTTTGAGGCCTATGAGAGAGATTAGATTTTTAGATTGCCCCTGAGGGGGCTAGTTTATTGGACACCCTCTTACATCCTGTGCAAGGTAAAGCGCAGAAGCGTTTACAGCGCCCATCTGGGAGCTTGCCTTTATGACTCATGCATTAAGGGCGTAAAAGCCTGAAGGGGTCATGGGTTTTGTCAGCAAGTTATATAAAGTGACAAAATGATGAGAGTGTGAGGGGAAAATTCCTGGTACAATTTATCTGTTTATGGCAAAGTGTAGCAGGTCCCTAATAATGTCAAGTGCCAGGCCATAGGTATTGACAGTATTGAGGGACATACCTTTTAGTGTGATTGTGATGGCGTGTACGTCGGTAGTGTCGGCTCCAAGGGGGACGTCGAGAGGTTGGTATGGGACGTCCTTCTTGGCGTAGATACGTAGTCCACAAGCATGTCTTCATGGTGGTCAATTGATGTGGAGAACTGGAGTGGATGGGCCCAAGGTGCCAGCATGCCGGTGGGGGACGGGTAGCCGGGGGTGGTGTCCTCGGGTCCATGAGCAGGCGCGGCTCGCGGTAGGTGGACGGGGGCAGCCGGGCACACCAGGGCAGGCTCGGTAGGTGCCACGTCAGCAGTGGTGCCAGGTGACGGTGGAGTAGGCCGTGAGCAAGAGGGGCACAAAGGGGGGCTACCAGCTTGTGTCAAACCAAAAGAGGGGGGTGACTGGGTAGCAGCTGAAGGCAGGGGTAGTCTGTGTAGGTTGAATATGACTGTACTGTGTATCAAAGCGTCTTTCAATATGGTTGGTAAATTCGTGTAAGAGGGATATGATCTGTGTCGTGTCACCAGAGGGGGATTGTGGGGGGGGGGGGCACCGGTGGGAGCACAAGGCCTGACAGCATCAGAGTAGAGATGGGGAGGTGTCCCAGTAGTAGTTGAGTTAGGAGACGGCCGGGACTGCTGTGTTGCAGCCAGTTGAGGCCAGGCAGGGGCAGGTGTTGTTGAAGAAGGCGTTGCCAGATGAGGGAACGCAGAGGGATGCGGCCCGGTAGGCTGGGGGGGGGGGAGGTTGAGGTTGAGGCAGTCTTCGGGGAGGCTTTTCTCATGGGACAGGCGGACGTTTGGGGCATTGCTGGTGGTCTTTGATTTTCTGAGCACAGAGGGAGGAGTGATGGTTACGTAAACACAAGCGACATCTGGGACGATCACGTCGTGGTCGGCAGCAAGGGGTGAAGGTGTGACCCCAATGGGAGCAGATGACACAAAAAGCAGGCCTCGGGGGACCGGTGGTAGAAGCGGTACCGTTCTTGCTTCGCAAGAGAGATGTCACGGGTTCGATTCCCGGGCCGGTGGAAGTTGTTTGGACTTACTTCTTAGCCCCCATTAGTCCCTGTTCACCTAGCATTAAAGTAGGTACCTGTTGTAAGTCGAAAGTTGCGAATTCGTATTCAGGGAGTTGTTGGAGCTTCCAATAACTTGATGACATAAACCACTGACAAGAGCGTTACCACTCTACCACCAGCACCCAGTTTAATTAAGATGTGGCAAAATTCTGCTGCTTTAGCAGGTGGAGGCACGAGGACAACCCCGTCAAATCCAACAGTACTAAGTGTTTCATAGACCTCAGGTGTCTGACACTTGATAAAGTTACGGTTCTTACCTTTTCGGAATTGAATGGTGAGACCGTGTTGCCTCCAATACTTTGTTGTCCAATTAAACCGTTCCTCGATGGTACAAGCGCGTGACAACTGAGTTGCGGGTGTCAAGGGCAAGTAGTGAGGATAGAGAGTCAGTGATGATGAGACTGTCAGTGACACTGGTTTCAATGAATTTAATAGCTGTGAGTATGGCAACTAATTCACTTTGTAGAGTGGATGCCCAGTTGTTAATTCAAACTCCTTTTTCAATTGTATTACCGCCAGGTTGGGTCACAACGATAGCACTTCCAGCCCTCCCACAGGCAGTGTTAAGAGATCCCTCAGTGTAGATGGTCTGTGTGATATTATCATCACTCTGTAGGGTGTTAGGGTGTGTTTAAGAGCTCTCACTTTGGCAGTGTGTTGGAGATAAATGCTTTGTATAATTAATTTTTTAGGTGGATATGTCGGTATTTTGATATCGAAGGGAACTGTCCGCCAGGGTGGAGGGAAGTGCTGTTGTGTCTCAACTTTGTACAGATGGTCTAGTCCAAACATCTTCATATGTGTAACTGAAGTTTGGATCCATTTAGGCTCACCAGTTTCATGGTTCATACATTCTATAAATTTTATGGAAACAATGTTATTAGGTTCACCACGCAGAAGCCTCAGGGCTACCATGAGGTTGACTTCATTTATTCTATCTTTAACACTGGGAATACCTAGTTCTTTCCTCATACTCGTATTAAGTCTTTTGGTGCTCATGGGACACCCTAGGATATTTCTGATGGCTTTATTTTGCAATTTCTCGAGCTTTTCAACGCCGTTCATGTCACGAAGGCCCAGGGCTGGTGCGTGGTAATCTATCAGAGATCTTATATAGCCTAGGTACATTGTTTTAACAATTCTAATGTTAACACCATAATGTGGGCTATACTCCTGTGGTTGTGGTGATGATGGTGGTTGTGGTGATATTGGATGTGGTGGTGATACTGGTTGTGGTGGTGATATTGGTTGTGCTGGTGATATTGGTTGTGGTGGTAATGGTGGTTGTGGTGCTGATAGTGGTTGTGCTGATGATGTTGGTTGTGGTGGTGATATAGGTTGTGATAGTGGTTGTGGTGTTGATAGTGGTTGTGGTGAGGTTGGTGGTTGTGATGGTGATAGTGGTTGTGGTGATGATAGTGGTTGCGGTGGTGGTGATACTGGTTGAGGTGATGATGGTTTTGGTGTTGATGGTGGTGGTGGTTGTGGTGGTGAGTGTGGTGGTGATGGTGGTTGTGGTGATGGTGGTTGTGGTGATGGTGATGGTGGTTGTGGTGATGGTGATGGTGGTTGTGGTGGTGATGGTGGTTGTGGTGATTGTGGTGATGGTGGTTGTGGTGATGATGGTGGTTGTGGTGATGGTGGTTCTGGTGATGGTGGTTGTGGTGGTGATGGTAGTTGTGGTGGTGATGGTGGTTGTCGTGATGGTGGTGGTTGTAGTGATGGTGGTGGTTATGGTGATGGGGGTTGTGGTGGTGTTGGTGATGGTGGCTGTGGTGATGATGGCGAGTGTGGTGATGATGGTAGTTGTGGTGATGATGGTGGTTGTGGTGATGATGGTTGTTGTGGTGATGTTGTTTGTTGTGATGATGATGGTGGTGGTGATGGTGGTTGTGGTGATGGTGGTTGTGGTGGTGATGGTGGTTGTGGTGATGGTGGTTGTGGTGATGGTGATAGTGGTTGTGGTGATGGTGGTTGTGGTGGTGATGGTGGTTGTGGTGATTGTGGTGATGGTGGTTGTGGTGATGATGGTGGTTGTGGTGATGGTGGTTCTGGTGATGGTGGTTGTGGTGGTGGTTGTGGTGGTGTTGTGGTGGTGATGGTGGTTGTGGTGATGGTGGTGGTTGTAGTGATGGTGGTGGTTATGGTGATGGGGGTTGTGGTGGTGTTGGTGATGGTGGCTGTGGTGATGATGGCGAGTGTGGTGATGATGGTAGTTGTGGTGATGATGGTGGTTGTGGTGATGATGGTGGTTGTGGTGATGTTGTTTGTTGTGATGATGGTGGTGGTGATGATGATGGTGGTGGTGATGGTGGTGGTGGTGATGGTGGGTGTGGTGATGGTGGTTGTGGTGGTTGTGGTTGTGGTGATGGTGGTTGTGGAGATGATGGTGGTTGTGGTGATGATGGTGGCTGTGTTGGTGATGATGGTGGCTGTGTTGGTGATGATGGTTGTGGTGATTATGTTGGTTGTGGTGTGGTGGTTGTGGTGATTATGTTGGTTGTGGTGTGGTGGTTGTGGTGATAATGGTGGTGAAGGAACACATGGGGGGAGGTGAATGTGATGAAGGACGCCACAGTTAGGTCACCTGTGACTGCAAATTCATTCTGCTTCTGTTTGTCTGCCTGTCTGTCTAACAAATCACATATCATTTTGCATATGTGCAATGTATACACGGTGTGTGTGTACTACTACTACTACTACTAATAATAATAATAATAATAATAATAATAATTAACGGTTTATTGAAAAAGTTTTGCAGCCCGAAGGCTGAAAATATACATTGGACATAAATGACTTATTACATACATTGGTGGTATAACAAAAGCCGTCATTAGAGAAAGATTAAGGAACATACAGTGAACATACAGATTAATGTTTGCAGTGGAGGTCACGTAGATCATGTGCGCTGAGATGTTGAACAGCAGACACGCAGTGTAGTAATTCCCTCACAGATGGTGTTATGAGGGGCATCACGTGGTATAGTAATTCCCTCATAGATGGTGTTATGAGGGACCTGGCGTGGTGTAGTAATTCCCTCACAGATGGTGTTATGAGGGGCCTGACGTGGTGTAGTAATTCCCTCACAGATGGTGTAATGAGGGGCCTGACGTGGTGTAGTAATTCCCTCACCGATGGTGTTATGAGGGGCCAGATTTGGTGTAGTAATTCCCTCACAGATGGTGTTATGAGGGGCATCACGTGGTATAGTAATTCCCTCTCAGATGGTGTTATAAGGGCTTGACGTGGTGTGTTAATTCCCTCACAGATGGTGTTATGAGGGGCCTGACGTGGTGTAGTAAATCCCTCACAGGTGGTGTCATGAAGGGCATCACGTGATGTAGAAATTCCCTCACAGATGGTGTTATGAGTGGCTTGACGTGGTGTAGTAACTCCCTCACAGATGGTGTTATGAGTGGCTTGACGTGGTGTAGTAACTCCCTCACAGATGGTGTTATGAGGGGCATCACGTGGTGTACGAATTCCCTCACAGATGGTGTTATGAAGGGCATCACGTGGTGTAGAAATTCCCTCACAGATGGTGTTATGAGGGGCCTGACGTGGTGTAGCAACTCCCTCACAGATGGTGTTATGAGGGGCATCACGTAGTGTAGAAATTCCCTCACAGATGGTCTTATGAGGGGCATCACGTGGTGTAGAAATTCCCTCACAGATGGTGTTATGAGTGGCTTGACGTGGTGTAGCAACTCCCTCACAGATGGTGTTATGAGGGGCCTGACGTGGTGTAGTAATTACCTCACAGATGGTGTTATGAGGGGCATCACGTGGTGTAGAAATTCCCTCACAGATGGTGTTATGAGTGGCTTGACGTGGTGTAGTAACTCCCTCACAGATGGTGTTATGAGGGGCCTGACATGGTGTAGTAATTCCCTCACAGGTGGAGTTATGAGGGGCTTCACGTGGTGTACGAATTCCCTCACAGATGCTGGTATGAGGGGTATCACGTGGTGTAGTAATTCCCTCACAGGTGGTGTTATGAGGGGAATCACGTGATGTAGTAGTTCCCTCACAGATGGTCTTATGAGGGGCATCACGTGGTGTACGAATTCCCTCACAGATGCTGGTATGAGGGGCATCACGTGGTGTAGTAATTCCCTCACAGACGGTGTTATAAGGGGCATCACGTGGTGTAGTCATTCCCTCATAGGTGGTGTTATGAGGGGCATCACGTGGTTGTGGTGGTGGTGGTGGTGGTAATGATGGTGATTGTGGTGGTGATTGTGACTGTGGTGATGATGGTGGTTGTGGTGATGATGGTGATTGTGGTGGTGGTGGTGGTTGTGGTGGTGATGGTAGTTGTGGGATGGTGTTTGTGGTGATGGTGGTGGTGGTGATGATGATGGTGGTTGTGGTGATGGTGTGTATATATATTTGTGTGTGTGTGTGTGTGGTTGTTTAACTATCATTGAGTCTGTCTGTCTTTCTAACTATTAATATTATTGAAGGTAGACAGACACACATACAGACACATACATAATATTACAGTAATTATTATTAGCTTTATAATGGCCAACAAAACAAATCTACTAACGACTATCATATTTCATAATCCTCAACCACCGTCTTCGCAGCCACATAGTCGAGGTAACAATGGCAATAGCGTTAACAACCACAGCGGTCCAGTAACTGATAACAGTAAATCTCTTAACTGAAGCTCCACGTATTGAATAATTTGTTCAGTACATATGTCACCAGCTGCCAACAGCTGATTGATATAAACATTAGCTCGTGTCCAACTATCATCAGCTGCTCCACGTAAACAACGAGTGTAAACGTTCCCGGTCATCAACAGCTGATGTATATAATCATTGGATTTAAACACTTCCAAATGTCATCAGCTGATCCACGTAAACACTGACATTAGAAGTACTTGGGTACATACAAAGGCGTGTTAGTTACTAGACTAGCGAGGTCATCCTAAAACTATATATTGCGCTTGTGTGATCTCACTTGGATTACGCGGTTCAGTTCTCGTCACCGTACTGCAGCACATTCGACATGCGCACCGTGAAACGTCAACAAAGGCTGTGAGTGAGCTCTCCCTACAATTCCCAATTCTGATGAATTTAGTGAGACGACTACCTTCAGTCTGTTTAGAGAACTAAAGTGGAGCCCAGTTGTAAGCACAGTGTCGCTTGTGAAATTTATAGTTGTTGGACTTAGACAATCTTTTAGATAAAATATCTGGACTTCCTGCCAGGACCATCTGGTCGGTTATTTTCGTATCTGCGCAGTGCGAAGAGCGTGACGTTGAATGACGTGGTAGTGACGTCGTTGCCTCTCCATCTCGCCTGTGACCGAACACAAGCATTGCACAATGCCTGGGGAGAGTGGTGGGCAGAAACCTATGAAGCCTTTGGCTAAAGTAGAAAAGATTGCCCTACTGAACAACTTAGAAGACGACCTGAGGCTTTCAAGTAGTGAATCAGAAGCAGACAATCCGCGGCCAACAACAATAGCAGTGATAGATAATTTTCAAGAAGTGATTAGTAAGAAAGAAAAGAAGAGGAGGCGAGAGGAGGCGAAGAAAAGTGAAGGAAGTGACAGTGATGAGATCATGAGTGGTAGGAAGAAAAGGACGACACACACAGAAGGAAGCAGAAAGAATTCAACTGGGAATAAAACACAGCAGGTGTTGACTGAATCCAACACCCTTCAAGAGTCAGACCCCAGTGATTATGACAGTGACGGTAATGTTTCTATGGGAAACACTAGCCACAGTGGAAACAGCAATGCCATGGACCCTATCACCCTGCCCTCTGCCAAACAAACAAGTAAGCTGAATCTCCACTTTCCCAAGGACTCATTAAAATCTGTCGAGGATCGGTTTAATTGGATGATGAAGTACTGCAGACAGCATGGTCCCAACATTCAATTCCGACAGGGTAAGAACCGGAACTTTATCAAGTGTCAGACTCCTGAAGTCTATAAAACCCTTAGTACTGTTGGCTTTGACGGGGTTGTCCTAGTGGCCCCTCCAGCAGACGCTGATGAATGTTGCCACATCCTAGTGAAACGATTCCCCCTATATGCTGACATCGAAATGCATGTGACTTTTATTCTAATATACTCAGTATACGTCGACATTACCGGGGACACACTCCACAAGCTGCTGTTATTGTCAAGTGGAAGGGAAGGGTATGTCCAACCACTGTGGAAGCCCATCCAATCCTTCCACCACTTTATGCAGAGCCCTATCATCCTGGGCCTGCATTTTGTGTTATCTGCTCTCATTGGGGTCACACCTTCACTGCCTGCTGCCGACGTGATCGTCCTAGATGTCGCTTCTGCTCACGTAACCTCAACTCCGCCGCCTGTGCCCAGAAAATCAAAGACCACCTTAATAGGGGTGGTGTGGGCTATGTAGTTGAGCCCAGGTGCTGTAACTGTGGCGGCCGGCACAATGCTGACTCACGGCAATGCCCCAGTCGCCCTTCTGTCCCAGGGGAGAGGCCTCCCCAAGGACTGCGTCTACCACAACGCCCCCCTCAGTCTTCTGGGTCACCTGCCCCTACCTGGCTTCACCAGGCTGCACCACAACAGCACCTACCATTCCCTAACTCAACCACTACTGAGCCTCCTCCCCGTCTCTACTCTGACGCTATCAAGCCTCGTGTTCCCACCAGTTCCCCCCCACAACCCCGTCGCTATTCTGACGCAGTCAAGCCTTGTGCCGCCACCAGTGCCCCCCCCAGAACCCCGTCTCTACCCTGACGCTGTCAAGCCTTGTGCCGCCACCAGTGCACCCCCACAACCCCGTCTCTACCCTGACGCTGTCAAGCCTTGTGCCGCCACCAGTGCCCCCCCACAACCCGTCTCCAGTGACATGACACAGATCATGTCCCTCTTCCAAGAATTTACCAGTCATGTTGAGAAACTCTTGGTTACACTCTGTACCGCCATCTCCGACCTACACCGCCAACTCCTGCCCTTTGCTGCCACCCAGTCACTCCCCTCTTTTAGTTTGACACAAGCTGGTAGTCCCCCTGTGAGCCCCCCCTGCTCACAGGTTGTGTGTACTGGGGCCCCCGAGCCAAGCCCTGCCTCATCTTTACGTCACGTGGTGCCTCAACCTGTCTACCCACCTCAAGCCTCGCCTGCTCCTGTGTATGTGCTGTCTCCACCAGGGCTACCTGTTGGACCTGAGGACTCCACCCCCGGCTACCCATACTCCACCGACATGCCGGCACCTAAGGCCCATCCGTCTACGTCAGGGGTAATCAATCTAATACACCACAATGGATAGCAACGCTACAGGACTGCAGGTACTCACCTGGAACATAACGGCTTGCAAAGCAAGTTTGGTGCCCTCAAAACCTACGTCTACACTGAAGACGTCGACGTGCTGTGCCTCCAAGAAACGCGGTGTGCTGCTGGTACCTATGTGCTCAGTGGCTACACATGTGTTGAGAGCCCATCCACTCCTGTTCTCCGCATCGACGGACTACCACGAAGCCATGCACGTGGACTACGGATCTACGTCAAGAAGGATGTCCCCTACCAACCTCTCGACGTCCCCCTTGATGACGACACCACCAACGCACATGCCATCACAATCACACTAAAAGGTATGTCCCTTAATATTGTCAATGTCTATGTGCCTCCCTCCACCCCTACTGTACCTGTCCTACCACACCATATCACCTCCACCCTCCTTGTGGGGGACCTCAATGCCCGTCACCCTAGTCTCGGCTCCCAGGGGCCCCACTCAAACTCCCGGGGTAACTCCTGGCTCTCCTACCTACAATCCACCGATGACCCTGTACGTCTTCTCTGCCCTCCATCACCCACCCACATCGGGGGAGGGAAACTTGACTACATAGCTCTCTACTCTGACCCTCACCGCCCACACTCCACCCGCATCCTCCACTCCCCCCACAGTGACCATTTCCCTATCCACACTACCCTCCAGTATGTGAGAATACCCGTTCCACCCAAGGGCCCTAGGCTCAGGCTACCCCCTGCCAACATACCTGCCTTCATCACTTCCATTGCTGAATGGTTTCAGGGTTACACTGTCACCACCGCAGACCAACTCTACCTTGATCTGTCCAAACAATGCACTGACCTCCTCCGCCCTGTCCCAAAACACCGCCGCCCTAACCGCCAGCCCAGGAGTCAGTGGAACGTTAACCGTGACCCTCATGTTAAGTCTATCCGAGTATGGCACCGAATAGCAGTCGACCAGTGGAAGAAATCTCCCAGCTCCCCTGACTCTCTACGCTTCCTGATGCGCACAAATAAAGAGCTCCAATCTGCCATCACTCTCGCACGAGAGAAGCAGTGGTTTGATTTTGCTTCTTCTATTGACCAGTCTACATCTATAGGTGATATATGGCGCACCATTAACCGTGCCCGGGGCACCAACGCCAGACCCGCGCTCCACCCCAGACCAGCTGCCCGAGCTGAGGCGCTCTCCCAGACGTGGCAGGAGGCCGCCTCCATTGATGCGCTACCACCCTCTGTACGAGACCTCACCCTCGCACTGCAACCACAACGCCGACAGCGCATCTTCGAGTACCAAGACCTATTTGCAGACACTGACGTGCCTTTCACACAGTGTGAACTACTAAATGCTGTTAAGCGTGGTCGGTCCACCGCCCCAGGCGATGACGGCGTCACATATGATGTGTTAAATGCCCTTATTGCCACCCCTGGTAACCCCTCCTCTGTCTATTTAACCTCTCTTTTGATACTGGTCAGCTGCCTCACTCATGGAAGACTGCCACCACCATCCCAGTCCCTAAACCAGGCAGACAAGATGAATATCGTCCAATATCCCTCATCTCCTGCTTCTCAAAGATGATGGAGCGCATGATACTCCACCGCCTCCACTGGAAAATTGAAGCCCACCTGCACCCTGATCTCTATGGTTTTCGCCCCGGAAAGAGTACTGCTCACTGCATCGCTCACTACATGGCAAACACCTCCGCCAAAACCTCCCTCTTCGTCGACTTCAAGGGTGCTTTTGATAAAGCCAACAGTGAAGTGATCCTTGAGGGCCTCACTCACATGGATGTGAAGGGCAAACTCCTCACGTGGATTGCTGACTACCTCTCCCATCGACAGGCCCGTGTCCGTTTTCAGGGCCACTACTCTAAGATCAGGGACCTTGATCTTGGCACGCCTCAGGGAGGTGTACTCAGCCCTACACTCTTCAATGTTCTCATGAACTCCATCTGCCGTCTCAACGTCATCTTTGCTGAGCGAGCCCTAGACGGTCACATCATAAGCTACGCTGATGATATCCTCCTCCAAATTACTACAGTGCAACATGAACAACCTATACTCTCCACGTTCGCCCGGACCTGTCAAACACTCGGGCTAGTCATCTCACACACTAAAACCAAGTTCATCTCACGCTTCCGGCGTCAGACACCACTGATTCTGCAAGGACAAGACATCGATCAAGTACGCACCTACAGGTACCTTGGTCTACCTGTGCGAGCCACTACCAGAGCCACGACCTCCGCTGTCGCCGCCCACGTCATCTCCCAGTGCCGCCAACGAACGAGGCCCCTCCAGTCCCTCACTCACGGCCTCAAAGGAGCCTCTGTCAGGGTCCTACGTCTCATGTACATTGCCATCGTCAGAGCTGTCATAGATTATGCCTCTCCTGTCCTTGTAGTTGCCTCCCAGCGCGAGAAACAAAGCATAGAGAAAATCCAAAACAGAGCGATGAGACTCATCCTCGGCTGCCCTATGACCACCAGAATAGAAGTCATGCAGCGCGAACTAATCCTGCTTCCCGTCTGCGATCGAATTACTGCTCTCAATGCCATCCTTGGTGTTAAACTTCTTCGCAGTGAGCAACCGACTCCCCTGTCGCGCTCACTGAACTCACATCTTAACACCCTCCTGCGCCGGCCTGTCCCCATTACTTTCCCCCTCCTTCTCAACTCTGGCCCGTCCACACTGCTGCTGACATCCTGCGTTATCACCTCTACACCCCCTCGACCTCTCTCCCTCCCGAGTACACTCATCCGCCTCTACCGCCGTGGACCTCCCCGTGTGTTGATGTTGTCGTCCACACCTTCCCTGGTCGTAAATCCACCCAACTGAGGTATATGCTCAAACTTAACTGCCTTGAGCAGATTAATGATGTCGCTTCCTCTCTAAAGACCTCCCACCCTCCTATCCTCGTCTACTGTGATGGGTCTGTTACCACGCTGGGCAGCGCTGGGGCAGCTGTGTGGATTCCTGAGCGCCAGGCCTGCAGGAAAATCAGGGTCCACGACTGGGCCTCCTCCACTGATGCTGAAAGCATAGCCATCCTCGCGGGCATTCATGAGGGGGCGACCTATGCTCGCACTGAACGCCGGAACCTCCTTATAATCAGTGACAGCACTTCTGCGCTAGCGAGGCTCAAATTACCCTCCCCCTCCTCCCCTGCCGCCCAACACACCCTAGCCGCCGTTGCCGGGCTAGAACAAACTGATGACATCCGTGTCAAGTTTCTTTGGATCCCGTCACATATAGGAATAACTGCCTGTGACACTGTGGATCGGCTTGCCAAAGAAGCTACACAAGAAGAAGATACTGAAGCCACTCTCGCCCTCTCCCTGAATTATCTCAAATCTCGCATACACGCCACACAACGAGAGGCATTCAACGAAAATTGGACACACCTGAAACAACGGGGTAGCGTCACACTATGCCACTATGACGCTGTAACCGGTGACGACAACCGCCACTACAAAGAATATCAATCCCTGACTCGATCTCAACAGCTTATATACATGAGACTGCGCCTAGGGTACAGGTACCTATGGGAGTACATTGGCAACCCTGAGCCTCACCGCACTGTTTGTAAACTTTGTGGCCAACCCGACTCTCACACCCTCTCTCACTACATCCTCACTTGCCCTAAGACCTCCTCCTACAGGTCCCCAGCCGTTACCAACACATCTTCCCTCCCAGACCAGATATCCCTCCTCCTAGTCACAGGCCTGGCATTTGACATTATTAGGGACCTGCCACTCTTTGCCATAAACAGATAAAATGTACCGGGAACTTTCCCCCCACACACTCATCATTCTCTCACTTTATGTAACTTGACAGAACCTATGACCCTTCAGGCTTTTACGCCCTTAATGTACGAGTCATAAAGGCAAGTATGAACTTTTCATACTTCCCTGTTGGGCGCTGTAAACCCTTCTGCCTTCACCTTGCACAGGTTGTAAGGGGGTGCCCAATAAACTAGCCCCCTCGGGGGCAAATCTGAATCTGAAAACCGTACTGCAGAATGGATATAGAATCCCTAGAAAGATTTCAGAGGAGAATGACGAGACTAATCCAGGGCAATAGTAACCTTAAGTAGACAGACGTATTAAAGCATCTTAATTTGCACTCCCTCGAGAGACGTAGAGTGAGGGATGATATGATCGAGGTATATAAATGGAAGTCAGGGCGAAACAAAGGTGATATAACAAATGTACTCTAACCACCCAACAAGGACCGAACTCGTAACAATGGTTTTAAATTAGACAAATTTAGATTTAGGCGCGAAATAGGTAAACATTGGTTTGGAAATAGAGTAGTGGGCGAGTGGAACAAGTTACCAAACATCATCATTAACTCGAATGCGCTGGATAGCTTTAAACATATATAGTTGGGCGGATATATGAGCGATTGGGGTTGGGTGTAAACGGGTCTGCCCAGTATGGGCCAATAGGCCCGCTGCAGTTTCCTCCATTCTTATGTTCTTATGTTTTTCTCTAAGAGGTTTTTGGTTGTTCAAGGAAAATTATTTTCTTTATACTAGAAATGAAAATGACTGAAATTTAAAAGAAAAAAATCACAATTTGGGGGGTTTAAGTAGATGGATGGTAAGAGGGGGGAAAGGGGGGAGGAGGGGTGGGTAGGGAGCTGATCAATGGATTAAATATTTGATCAACTTAAAGGAGATAGATTGTGTCTCACTTTCACTCTCCCTCCCTCACTCTCCCTCCGGCGACACTATATCATCATCATCATCATTCATGGTTATCAAATTTTCTTTTCCTTATTATTAATTCTTATATTCCTGTTATTATATCTTATTTCATTCCTTCCTTTCATCCTATTTTCATTCCTGTATATTTTACTTTAATTCATTCGTTCTTAATTTGATTTCTTCATGTTTTTCTGATTCTTTCAATCCTGTTATCATTCCTGCTTTCATTCATTTATCTATACTGTAATTCATTTATTCTTTTTTTCATTCCCATATTCATTATTTTATTTTTGTTATCAATCCTGATTTCAATCTTTCATTCCTGTATTAGTTCCTTATTTCGCAACTTCATTATGATTCCTGATTTCACACCTTTTATTCCTGTTGTTATTTTTGTTTTCATTTGTAATTATGTTGCGTTTCCACTGTGTGTGTGTGGGGGGGGGGGGGACGTTGTTGTGAAGGGTTGTAATTTAAGTTGGGGAACTGGCGAGACAGACAGACAGACAGACATAGTATGGGGGGATGAGAGAGTAAGATGAACCCCCAACTTCACATCTTCCCCACAGGTAACCCCCAACTTCTCATCTTCCCCACAGGTAGGGGAACAGGTGAACAACGTGCTGCCCAAGATCCCACTGGGGTTGCAGGAGGCTGTGGTGAGATTGGTCAGTCGAGACTCACGGCAGAGACCAACATCACAGCTAGTGGCCCTCATCAAGTACTTCAGGTGAGTGTCAAGGAGAGGTAAGAGTGGGGAGAAGTATGTGGGGGAGTATGTGGGGGGTGGGGGAGCTACGAAGGGGTGGGGAAGTTGGGAGGGGGAGGGAGAGTTACGAGGGGGAGGGAGAGTTACGAGGGGGAGGGAGGGAGTGGGAGAGTTAGGAGAGGTGGGAGAGGTATTTGAGACACTGTAGAAAGGAGAGAGGGAGTGGGATGAGAGAGAAGGGGGGAAGTGGGATAAAAGTGAAAAGGAGGAGAGAGAATGGAAGGATGTCAGAGAAGGGAAAGGCATACGGGAGACTGAGAAGAGAAATGGAAACCTGACAAGATGGCTGGGACGGAGAGAAAAGGGGAGGCGATAGAACTGGGGAGAGAGGGAGAGGGAAGAGAAGGAGAGGAGAGAAAGGAGAGCAGAAAGAACTAGTGAGAGGGAGGGGGGGGGAGAGGCGAGAGAGAGAAGAAGAGAAAGAACCAGGAAGAGCGAGAAGGAGAAGAAAGAGAACTATGGAGAGAGAAGGAGAGAAGAAGAAAGAGAACTCTGGAGAGAGCAGGAGAGGAGAGGGAGGAGAAGAAAGAGAACTATGGAGAGAGAATGAGAGGAGAGGAGAGAGAACTAGGGATAAAGAGGAAGAAAAAAGTTATCTCCCCCAATTGTGCTTTTATTCTTTAATCATTATTCAGTGGGGCATGGAAGGGGGCGAAGGACCAGAGGGGAGAGGGCAGAAAAAGGGCAATTGCAAGGGGAGTGAGAGGGCAGAAAAGGGCAGGTGTAAGGGTAGTGAGAGGAGAGAGGGGGCTGTTAGAGGACAGAAAGGACAGATATAAGAGATGAGGGCAGAAAGAGGCAAGTGTAAGGGGAGTGAGAGGGCAGAAAAGGGCAAGTGTAAGGGTAATAAGGGGAGAAAGGGCAAGTGTAAGGGTAAAGAGGGAAGAAAGGGCAAGTGTAAGGGTAGTGAGGGGAGAAAGGGGGACACGAAGAAGACAGGAAAGGCGGATATAAGAAGAATGTAAGGTACAGGAGTCGAGGAGAATATAACAAGTTTAAAGGGGTGGATTAGAAAAGGGTACAAGGTCTATTTAAAAGGGTCTGGGAAGGGTGACAAGAGGCGAAGGAGGGAGAGAGAAAGACCCACTGAGTGTGTCTGAAAAGAAACTCGATAATTTAATTTTAAGGGTTTAAATACAACACATTTTAATGGTGAAGAAATAAGGTATTGTATTTTAATGGTAAAAGCCTTTTAAGGCAACATAATTTATTACATTTTATTGGTAAATGTTTCATAATTCTAATAAATTAGATAGATAAAATGGTAAAGTTTATAAATTTTAGTAGAATAAATTAATTAGTTTATTGATCTAAGCGTTTCAGTAGGAATTCATAAATAAATTACATTTAATTGGAACATGTTTAGGTATAGGAATAATTTAATTAGATTTAAATTTTAAGATATCTCAACACTTTACTGGATCACAGATAAAACATAAATTTACACAAGGACAAAGGAATAATAAGAGAAGATGGGGTAAAGAGAAGAGAGGAAGATAGGATGAAAGATGAAAAAAAGAAACGGGAGGAGAGAGGAAAGGGAAGTAAGAAGAATGTAAGAGGGAGAGGAAGACAAGAGTGCTGAAACATGCAGATTGGTAACGTGAAGAGAAAATGTAGGGAAGAGAGAGGTAATGACGGGAGGGAGACAGACAGAGAGAGAGAGAGAGAGAAAGAGAGAGAGAGAGAAATAGAGAGAGAGACGGAGACAGATAAACAGTGACAGATGAGGAGAGGTAGGTGAGAAAACATGGTTGACGATGAAGGGGGACAAAAGAGGTGGTGCGGTGATGATGTGAGGTAAGGAGAGAGGAGAAGGTTGAGGTAAGGTAGGGTAAGAGGGGAGAGAGAGTTTAGTTTTTTAGTTTAACAAATTTATTGACAAAGCTTGTAGTACAGTTTGCCTATTCTGAGTAATTCAGTCAGGTCTTGACACTGAGGGTGGTATCACTTCTCACTGCCATGCAGGACAGAGGTTCATACACAAAGAAATGCATCCTTATTCATTAGCTGTATATATAGGTCAGATTCATGTGGGTAATAGAGAGAGAGAGAGAGAGAGGTGAGGAAAGGAGACAGAGAGAGGAGGGGTGAGGAACGCTGGTTGATGGACTGATATTATGATAATGAGCAGACGGTGAGAATAAACATGAGTGTAAGAGTGAACATGAGTGAGTATGAGAGTGGACATGAGTGTGAGAGTGAACATGAGTGAGTATGAGAGTGGACATGAGTGAGTGTGAGAGTTAACATGAGTGAGTGTAAGAGTGAACATGACTGGGTGTAAGACTGAACATGAGTGAGTGTAAGAGTGAACATGAGTGTGAGAGTGAACATGAGTGAGTATGAGAGTGGACATGAGTGAGTGTGAGAGTGAACATGAGTGAGTGTGAAAGTGAACATGAGTGAGTGTGAGAGTTAACATGAGTGAGTGTAAGAGTGAACATGACTGGGTGTAAGACTGAACATGAGTGATAATGATTGAGGATGAGTGAGTGTGAGAGTGAACATGAGTGATAATGAGTTAACATGTGAGTGAGAGGGGGAATCTGAGTGAACATGAGTGAGTGTGAGAGTGAACATATGTGAGAGTGAGCATGAGTGAGTGCTGATAGTGAACATGACTGAGTGTAAGAGTGAACATGAGTGATAATGATTGAACATGAGTCAGTGTGAGAGTGAACACGAGTGATAATGATTGAACATGAGTAAGTGTGAGAATGAACATGAGTGATAATGAGTGATCATGAATGATAATAATTGAACAAGAGTGTAAGAGTGAACATGAGTGATAATGAGTGAACAAGAGTGAGTGTGAGAGTGAACATGAGTGAGTGTAGGAGTGAACATGGATGAGTGTGAGAGTGAACATGGATGAGTGTGAGAGTGAACATGAGTGAGTGTGAGAGTGAACATGGATGAGTGTGAGAGTTAACATGTATGAGTGTGAGAGTGAACATGAGTGAGTGTGAGAGTGAACATGGGTGAATGTGAGAGTGAACATGAATGAGTGTGAGAGTGAATATGGGTTATAATGATTGAACATGAGTGTAAGAGTGAACATGAGTGTAAGAGTGAACAAGAGTGAGTGTGAGAGTGAACATGAGTGAGTGTAGGAGTGAACATGGATGAGTGTGAGAGTGAACATGGATGAGTGTGAGAGTTAACATGTATGAGTGTGAGAGTGAACATGAGTGAGTGTGAGAGTGAACATGGGTGAATGTGAGAGTGAACATGAGTGAGTGTGAGAGTGAACATGAGTGAGTGTGAGAGTGAACATGGATGAGTGTGAGAGTTAACATGTATGAGTGTGAGAGTGAACATGAGTGAGTGTGAGAGTGAACATGGGTGAATGTGAGAGTGAACATGAATGAGTGTGAGAGTGAATATGGGTTATAATGATTGAACATGAGTGAGTGTGAGAGTGTACATGAGTGATAATGATTGAACATGAGTGATAATGAGTTAACATGTGAGTGTGAGAGGGAACCTGGGTGAACATGGATGAGTATGAGAGTGAACATGAGTGACTGTGAGAGTGAACATGAGTGAGTGTACGAGTGAACATGAGTGAGTGTGAACATGAGTGAGTGTGAGTGTGAACATGAGTGATAATGATTGAACATGAGTGATTATGAGAGTGAACATGAGTGATAATGAGTTAACATGTGAGTGTGAGAAGGAACCTGAGTGACCATGAGTGAGTGTGAGAGTGAACATGAGTGATAATGAGTGAACATGAATAATAATGATTGAACAAGAGTGTGAAAGTGAACATGCGTGATAATGATTGAACATGAGTCAGTGTGAGAGTGTACATGAGTGATAATGATTGAACATGAGTGAGTGTGAGAGTGAACATGAGTGATGACGAGTAAACATATGAGTGTGAGAGGGAACTTGAGTGAACATGAGTGAGTGTGAGAGTGAACATGAGTAATAATGAGTGAACATGAATGATAATGATTGAACAAGAGTGTGAGAGTGAACATGTGTGAGAGTGAAAATGAGTGAGTGTAAGAGTGAACATGAGCTTGTGAGTGAACATGAGTGTGGGAGTGAACATGAGTGTGAGAGTGAACATGAGTGTGAGAGCGAACATGAGTGAGTGAGAGTGAATATGAGTGTGCGTGAGAGTGAACATGAGTGAGTGTGAGAGTGAACCTGAGTGATAATGAGTGAACATGAGTGTGTAAGAGTGAATGCAAGAGTGAACATGAGTGAATGTGAGAGTGAAGATTTGTGATAATGATTGAACTTGAGTGAGTGTGAGAGTGAACATGAGCGATAATGAGTGAACATGAGTGAGTGTGAGAATGAACATGAGTGATAATACATGCACATGAGTGTGTGAGTGAACATGAGTGATAATGAGTGTAAGAGTGAACATGAGTGTGTGAGAGTGAACATCAGAGTGTGAGAGTGAACATGAGTGAGTGTGAGTGAATGAGCATGAGTGAGTATAAGAGTGAACATGAGTGAGTGCAAGTGAACATGAGTGAGTGTGAGAGTGAACATGAGTGAGTGTGAGAGTGAACCTGAGTGATAATGAGTGAACATGAGTGAGTGTAAGAGTGAACATGAGTGTGTGTGAGAGTGAACTTGTGAGTGTGAGAGTTAACATGAGTGAGTGTGAGTGACCATGAGCGTGAGAGTGGACATAAGTGGGAAAGTGAACATTGAGAGTGAACATCAGTGAGTGAGAGTAAACAGGAGTGAATGAAAGTGAACATGAATGAGTGAGAGTAAACATGAGTTAGTGTGAACGTGAGTGAGTGTGAGAGTGAACGTGAGTGTGAGAGTGAACGTGAGTGAGTGCGAGTGAACATGAGTGTGAGAATGAACATGAGTGAGTGAGAGTAAATATGAGTCAGTGATGGAACATGTGTGAGTGTGAGTGAACATGAGTGAGTGTGTGAGTGAACGTGACTGAGTGTGAGAGTGAACATGAGTGAGTGTGAGAGTGAACATGAGTGTGTGGGTGAACGTGAGTTTGTGAATGAACGTGAGTGAGTGTGAGAGTGAACATGAGTGTGATCATGAATATGAGTGAGTTTGAGAGTGAACATGAGTGTGAGTGAGTGAACATGAGTGAGTATGAGAGTGAACGTGAGTGAGTATAAGAGTGAACGTGGGTGAATGTGAGAGTGAACGTGATCGAATGTGAGAGTGAACATGAGTGAGTGTGAGAGTGAACGTGAGTGAGTGTGAGAGTGAACATGAGTGTGAGTGAGTGAACATGAGTGAGTATGAGAGTGAACGTGAGTGAGTGTAAGAGTGAACGTGGGTGAATGTGAGAGTGAACGTGATCGAATGTGAGAGTGAACATGATCGAATGTGAGAGTGAACATGAGTGAGTGTGACAGTGAACGTGAGTGAGTGTGAGAGTGAACGTGAGTGAGTGTGAGAGTGAACATGAGTGAGTGTGAGAGTGAACGTGAGTGAGTGTGAGAGTGAATGTTAGTGAGTGAGAGTGAATGTGAGTGAGTGTGAGAGTGAACATGAGTGAGTGTGAGAGTGAACATGTGTGAGAGTGAGAATGAACATGAGCGACGAGAGTGAACGTGAGTGAGTGTTCAGTATGCAAGCTTAGGCTACACACTGTTCACTCTATGCAGGTTGAAGTCAACAGATTCTGTCAGTTGCCTAGAAAACTTTTAAATAACGGAACAGTTGTACATAGAGGAACAGTTGAACAAAGAGAGAGAGTTGAACATAGAGGAACTGGTGAACATAGAGGAACTGTTGAACATAGAGGAACCGTTGAACATAGAGGAACAGTTGAACATAGAGGAGCAGTTGAACATAGAGGAGCAGTTGAATATAGTGGGACAGTTGAACATACTGTAGAGGAACAGTTGAATATAAAGGGACAGTTGAACAAAGAGGGACAGTTGAACAAAGAGGGACAGTTGAACAAAGAGGGACAGTTGAACAAAGAGGAACAGTTGAACATAGAGGGACAGTTGAACAAAGAGGGACAGTTGAACAAAGAGGGACAGTTGAACATAGAGGGACAGTTGAACATAGAGGAACAGTTGAACATAGAGGAGCAGTTGAATATAGTGGGACAGTTGAACATACTGTAAAGGAACAGTTGAATATAAAGGGACAGTTGAACAAAGAGGGACAGTTGAACAAAGAGGGACAGTTGAACATAGAGGAACAGTTGAACATAGAGGAGCAGTTGAATATAGAGGGACAGTTGAACAAAGAGGAATAGTTGAACATAGAGGAACAGTTGAACATAGAGGAACAGTTGAACATAAGGTAACGTGCTGTTAAAATTGAACCCTTGTTTTGAAAGGTCTTATATATTCTACCTAAAGGGGTTAGGTTAGGTTAGGTTAATGTTGGGTTACGTTAGCGTTAGGGTGGGGTTGTTTAGGCTAGGTTAGGTTGAGTTAGATTAGGTTGAGTTAGGTTAAGTTGGGTTACGCTAACGTTAGGGAGGGGTTAGTATAGGTTAGGCTAGCTTCATTTGGGTTGGGTTGGGTTAGGTTAGGTTATGTTGGGTTGCGTTAACGTTAAGGTAGGGTTAGGTTTCGGTTAAGTTATGATATGTTAGTTCAGCGTTTGGTTAGATTAGGGTTAATTTAGTTTAGGTTAGGTTGATTTAGGTTAATTTAGGTTAGGTTAGGTTGATTTATGTTATATTATGTTGGTTAGGTTAGGTAAGGTAATTTGTTGTCAAGTGTCTGAAAACTCTCTCTCTCTCTCTCTCTCTCTCTCTCTCTCTCTCTCTCTCTCTCTCTCTCTCTCCATTACCTGTATTTAATCATTTGGTTCAACCTATTGATTAATCGTATGGTTTTGTTCCATGGTTTAATCAAGTGATTTAACTTTATGGCTTACTCTTATGATTTAACTTTATGGCTTACTCTTACGATTTAACCTTCTGGTTTAACCCTTTGGCTTAAAAATCTGGTGTAATTCCCTGGTTTTAGCACATTGCTTAATTCCCTTCTTTAACGGAATTGCCTAATCCCGTAGTTAAACCCCATAATTTAATAATTCGTCTAACGCCATTGTTTAATCCCGTGGTTTAATCCTTTAGTGTAACGAATAACCTTGTTTGCCCCCATGGCTAAGTCTGGTGGTATTAGTGTTGGTTTAATGTATGCAGGATGGTCAGCCGCCCGGCCTTCACACCTCATCAACCTTCTCATATGCAAATTTTTGTAGCCCTGAACAGCGTGGGATTTACACTGGTATAAGCTGATTTAGCGTTCACTCAGCCCTGACATTTACCATCCTTTACAGTAGCTGGACTTGGAATTTACAGTGGGTCTATTTTTTTACATCGATTCTTATTATTTTACATACTGTAAGCTGGAAAATTTACGTAGGTCAAGTTTATAAATGTAAATTCGATCTATGATTTACAATGGTTAAGATTGTCATTTACATTGTCTTCTTTACCAGTGTACGTAATTTATGCAATCACCGATTGTTATTTTGATTTGAAAGTAGATAATTCGCCCCGGTAAAGATGATATTCGAACCCCTGAAATAATTTATGCAATGACGAGGGATATAAGCGACCAAAGAGCGTGATTGATGGCGCATTTGTCCTGATTGATGACGTGATTTAGGAGACGTGACGTAGAATAGATCAATCACGCATGTGTGTGTGTGTGTGTGTGTGTTTTAAGGTGCAAGCACTGCTTGCTTCTCCTAGCTTTCAACTGCCGCCGCTGGCTAGCCCTCGTGGCGAACAGGGAAACAACTTGCATAAGTCTTCCCCTGCCAGTACACAGCCTCTCCACCATCAAGACTCCTGCTGTGTCTACTCGTGGCAACACACGGTAACTGGGTGCCTCGTGGGCCCAGGCTTGACCAGCAGGGGATATAGGAGTAACGGTGGGCCCCCGATGGATGGCGCATTCTACCACTAGCAGGTCTACGGACTTGGCGCACCCACATTCAACCACATTGAACCACTGGCATGTGGACACGTTCTGGCGTCTACCAGCCATTGCCCCGCTGCCTTGCGGATTAACTTTGGTAGTTATAAGGCTACGGGAGTAAACCCAAAACGATAAATGTGCGGTGGAGCCCCGCATCAGGCAGACATGCGTACAGGGCTCCAACAAGACCCCAACGGTGGTATAGGAGGAAGAGGTGACCACCATGGAAACCCAACGACTACACCGGCGGACGAAGGCAATCCGTGATGGACAGGCTACTAAGCCGAAGCCCAACAACTTGGTTTATACGCAATCTATTGCAACTCTTCCTTCCCCCACTCGTTACAACACTTGCACCACTGGATCAGGAAAGGGGAGAGCCAAGATGTGTGGTTGCAGCCTGCGCTTCTCCCTCACCACATAAATCAACTCACGATCAGGCATCATCCAGCTCATCATACCTCTCATCATCATCAAAACCCCTAAACCCCTAAAAGTTCTATGGCGACAGACGAGTGGCGACGGGGACAGGCAGAGATGACTGCTGGGAGTCTCTACTCATAACTCTGCGCATGAGCGGCACAGATAAGATGGTCGTTTATGCACTGGGATCTAGGCAGCAGTGCATTCCGGTCTTGTTTGTGCGACTGAGCAGCCCTTTCAAGGAGCCACTCTGCTCACCCCACACGGGGAGGGGGGTAGAAAAGGTGCCCTAAACATATGCCTAAAAACCCAACCTGACTGGGCAACCACACCCAGTAAGGTCATCCTAATGCTGTCGAAAACACAATCAGAATCACAGATCCAAACAAAAACAAACAGTACAGCCTCTTGTAGCCGCTGCATGGAATGTCAGGACCCTTCTGGATACTGGCACAAATGAGCATCCTGAAAGAAGAACTGCCCTTGTGGCAAAAGAGCTGGCTAGGTATAACATCGACATAGCAGCCATTAGTGAGCCCGGCTCCCAGATGAGGGCCAACTCACAGAACGGGGGTCTGGCTATACATTCTTCTGGAAGGGGAAGCTTGCAGCGGAGAGAAATTGCATTTATGGAGTTGGTTTTGCCATCCGCCAACGCATCCTACACAGGCTAACTGAAGTGCCTATTGGGATCAACGAGCACCTCATGACGCTTCCAGTACCACTGAATCACTCACGTCATGCCTTTTTCATCAGTGCATACGCCCCAAAACTGTATGCAGAGGATGGCATCATAAAGGCCTTTTACGCCGACCTCAACAGAGAAGACAAGGTTGTGCTCCTTGGCGACTTCAGTGCCAGAGTTGGCAGAGATGCTAACATTTGGCAGGGAACCATAAGGAGAAATGGACTAGGGAAGTGTAATCCCAACGGCCTACTTCTCCTCAGCAAGTGTGCTGCGCACAACCTCACTCTCACCAATACCTTGTTTTGGCAGGCCACAAAGTTCAAGGGTTCGAGGCAACACCCACGATCCAAACACTGGCATCTCATTGACTACATCATTGTCAGAGAAAGAGATCGAAGTCAGCACCCCTCCAGGAGAGGTTTTAGCACTAAGCGCCTGGAGGATCCAGTGGTAGCACATGCTTTCAGAGAGCAGCTCGAACATGGGCTTATCAACAACCCAACAGCAACAACGCGAATCCCAGTGCCGAAAATGAGATACTCTCAACACTGTTATGACAAAAACCTGCAGAGAGACCCTCGGCCAGATCAAAAGAGCACACCGGGACTGGTTTGATGAAAATGACCCGGCAATCAAACTACTAAACGATGATAAACGTGCTGCTTTTACTGACTGGCAAAACAACCCTTAGTCTCTGACCAAAGCTGAGACCTTCAGCAAGAAAAAAGCGGCTGCCCAGCGGGAACTTCACAATCTAAAGAATGACTGGCTTAAAAATAAAGCATGTGAAATACACAAATTTGCAGCTCAACACAGGATGCATGAATTTTTCAATTCCATTAAAACATTTTACGGGCTAATCACTCGTGGCGTGGCCTGTCTCCACTCATCTGACGGTAACTTCATAATAAAAGACGATAAAGGCCTCCTCCAGCGCTGGAAAGAGCTCTACCATTCGTTGCTCAACCTAAACACCGATGTGGATGTCCTGACTACCCAGCAGGTCCCTTAGTAGCCAGAGCTGACCCACCTCAGCTATCCTCCATCCCTGGATGAGGTAGCTACTGCCATCAAACAGATGAAAAATAACAAAACCTCAGGGCCTGATGGAATCCCAGCCGAGGTGTATAAAGCAGGAGGAGTCTGTTTACCAGCCTTCTCTACTCTTTCCTGGAGAATATATGGGAAAAGGAAGAAATCCCCCAAGCTCCTTAAGACGCCTCCATCGTCAATATTTATAAGAATAAGGGAGACTGATCAGACTGTGGCAACTCCCGTGGGATCTCACTGCACTCCGTGGCTAGCAAGATTATCGCCCGAGTCCTCCTAAACAGTACTTCTTCCTGAGGAGGAAATCTTCCTCCCAGAATCTCGATTTTTTTTAGACCATCACGTGGCACCATTGACATGATCTTTGCTGCCCGCCAGATACAGGAAAAGTGCAGAGAACAACGTCGTGACTTGTACATGGCTTTCGATTCGGTCAACAGGGAAGCCCTCTGGTGGACCCTTAGCCGTTTTGGCTGCCCACCAAAATTCATCGCCATAATGAGGCAATTCCACGATGGTATGAACGGCAGTGTCCTGCACAATGGCACCCAGTCTGAGTTCTTCCCCATCCAAACAGGGGTTAAACAAGGGTGTGTACTGGCTCTAACTCTCTTTTCCATTTTCTTGGCTGCTTTCCTTACTCGTGCCAGTGCCAATTTAGCCGGCGGGGTGGACATCGAGTACTGGGTGAAGGATCTTTTCAACATAGGACGACTCCAGACAAGAACTTAAGTGTCGGCAGCTTCCATTACTGAGCTTCAGTATGTAGACGACCTCATCCTTGTTGCTCATACTGAACACGACCTAGAGGAATTCCTGAACACCTACGCACATGTGTATGCACACTTCGGCCTTGAGGTAAATATACGAAAGACTCAGATTCTCTTTTAACCTTCTCCTTGTTCAGACACACCTCCACCATCCATCCAGCTTAACGGTACTACCCTCTCTAATGTTACACACTTTCGGTATCTCGGCTCCCACCTGTCCACCATCGCAGACATTGATGAAGAGATTCAGCATCGGATGAGATGTGCATCTCAAGCCTTTGACAGACTCCGAAACCGTTTCTTCAGCTGGAGGGAGCTGATATTATCTACAAAACTACACGTATATCGAGCAGTGGTCCTTCCCACCTTGCTATATGGCAGTGAGACATGGGTCACAAACAGGAGGCACCTCAAGGCACTTTAAAACTTTCACCAACGTAGTCTACGTTCCATCCTCCGAGTTTGCTGGGAAGACATGATAAATGCCAGTATTCTTGCTGACACCAACTGTAGAGCATCGAGGCTATCATTATCCATGAACAACTTCGCTGGACTGGCCATGTTACCCGCATTGACGACAATAGACTGCCAGAGCAGCTACTTTACAGCCACCTAACGAATAGTAAACGTAACGCCGCGGGCAATTGAAAAGGTATAAGGATAGTCTTAAGACAAACCTGAAAATGTGCCAAATCGACCCTCTCACCTGGGAGTCGATTACTCCACACCGTAACGCTTGGAAGAACATCACACGAGAAGGTGTCAATACTTTCGAGTTAGCCCGACCACAAACCGAGGCAGACCAGCGCCAACGCCGGAAAGATATTGTCACCGTCTCTCCAGCACTAGATGCACCCCTCCACATGTGCAACGAATGTGGACGACGCTGCGCGTCCCGTATCGGCCTCCTTAGTCACCTCAAAACTCACCAACCTAGCCGACAAACTTAATAACTCATATCATTGTATCATAGCTGGATGATCGACATACTCGATTCCGAGTGGCAGCAAAGTAGTAGTAGTAGTAGTAGTAGTAGTAGTAGTGTGTGTGTGAGAGAGAGGGACAGACAGAGAGAGAGAGAGAGACAGAGGGAAACTAATGTCAGACAGATGCATAGACAAACATACTTCCAAAGATACAGAAAGACAGACAGACAGACATGCAGACATCAGAAGGGGGAGATATTTACATTTGTGGGAGAGGGCTTAACCCGTACCTTGATTGGCTCTCACCACCTGTGAATTGGATACCTGTAAGAGGGGGCAACAGGGATGGTTTTATGCTCCTCCCACAACTACGTTGATGAAATAGGGTATGGAATAGGGAAGAAATATGGTGTAAAATAGGGTAAGAGATAGGTAAGAAAATTGGGTATGAAATAGGGAAGAAATCGGGAATATGGGGAATAAAGAAATGTTATAGAATAAGGAATAAACTAGGGTGTTGAATAGGGGAGAAATAGGGAACAAAGTAACGATGGAATAGGAAAACAAATTTGGTATTTAATAGAGAATAAATGGGGTATGAAATAGGGTAGAAAATACATTACGTAATAGGGAATAAATAGGGACGAGAATAGGGAAGATATTGGAAGTTAAATGGGGATTGAAATAGGGAAAGAATAGGTTATGAAATGGGAGTGAAATAGGAGCTAGTATATGAAATAGGATCTGAAATAAGGGTATATAGGAGAGGAAATAAAGAAATGAATATAGGATGCGAAATAGATGATGAAATAGGGAGGGAAATAAGGTATGGAATAGGAAATAATTGGTTACACATGCGGAGTATTCTTGTACACGATCTGTCTCTTGTGCCCTTTTTGAATTAGAAGTGTTCTGTACTTTGTCACGACTCTGTGCAAGGAGAGTACAGTATAGTTATTCTAAGCGCATGAATAACAGAAAGTGTACATTATAAAAATTGTACACGCATGAAAAACAGAATGTACATTGTAACGATTCTGCACACACACACACACACACACACACACTTGAAAAACAGAAAGAGTACACTATAAAGAATGTACATGTGTGGAAAACAAAGTGTACATTGTCACGACTCAGTACACATATGAAAAACAAAGAGTGTATATAAACTAGTACTGTTCGTACACCTGTGTATTTGAGGGAATAAATGAACTCCGTTATTAGAGAGCTACGAGGTTACCTGATCACATACCTGCCAGGGGTAATCACTTGCTCTTTCATCCTCTCGTTCTTCTTCTCTCGTGTGGCGGAATTCGGTGTAAGCGAGAGAGTCTGAATGCTGACACAGATGGAATGGTGGTAGTCAGTAGAGGCAGTGGTGAGGGTAGTGACGGTGAGAGGGGTGATGGTGAGAGGGGTTAGTAGTTGTGGTGGTGGTGAGAGGGAGTAGTAGTGGTGGTAAGAGAATGTATAGTAGTAGTGGTGGTGAATGGGTGATGAGAGGTGGTGGTGCTGAGGGTGGTAATAGTGGTGGTGAGGGTGGTAGTAGGTGGTGGTGGTAAGGGTGGTAGTAGTAGTTGTGGTGAGGGTGGTAGTAGGTGGTGGTGGTGAGGGTGGTAGTAGTAGAGGTGGTGGTGAGAAGTAGTAGTAGTAGTGGTTTTGGTGATGATGAAAGGGGTAGTAGAGGTGTGAGGGGTGCTAGAGGTGGTGGTGAGAAGTGGTAGTAAAGGTGGTGGTGAGGGGATAGTTGTGGTGGTAAAGTAGGGTAGTGATAGTGGTGAGGGGGTAGTAGTGATGGTGAAGAAGGGATGTTTACTTGTAACAGTAGCGGTGATGGTGACACTATCAGTAGCAGTCGAGGCAGCAGTGAACTCCTCGCGACACCATCAGTAGTTATTCAGTAATATTGGTCGGTACAAAATCGTCACTGATGCGTTATTAGAAATGATGTAATGTGAACCCAAGCTAATTACTGCCTTATAATTGCGGCTGACGATCCCATATCTCCTCTAATTGACTCTAATTGACTCTAATGACTGTAATTAACTGGTTTCAATGTTTTTCTTTGAAATACAAGATGAGGAAGTTGTTACAACACTACATTATTTACTAAGACTTAAAAATAATAATTAACCATGATTGTTGTTGTTGATGGTGGTAATACTGATCACTGGTCAACAGCCAAAATGGTTCACATATGAGATCATGCTCACACAACTAGTTTCATATTGCTGAATTCGAATCTGATATTTGTTTTGTTCTGTCAGACCAGGTTTTATAAAAAAATCAATAGGTACAAATATTTAATATTCCATCACGTGTCGTGCAAAAGATGAGATTATCTCATGTGACTGTGCTTTCATGACTAATTTCATATTAATGAATATTAATTGGATGTTTCATTCTACCATCAGACCTACTTTCTTAAAGAATAAAAAAAATAGTAAATATAGTAACATTATCGCGTCATGCAAGATACAATTTTAAACCTATCACAGATAAGCTCATAAAAAATTGTACCAAAAAACATAAGTTCAAATCCTTTATAATGACAAAATATGAAGTTCTAAAAGTGCTTCCGAACTTTACTCTTTCTCTTGTACAGCTTGCTCTCTTCTCGTTGCAGTGTCCAGCAATAGTCGCCCATCATGTTAGGACTGAATTGTCCCTGATATCTGCTCTCCATTATGGCGATATCTTGATGAAATCTTTCGCCGTGTTCAGCACTAACGTCTCCAAGGTTACCTGGGAAAAATTCATTATGAGAGTGGAAAAAATGCAATTTCAAGGACATCCTTGCTCCCAATGCATGATAATTCTGAAGCATGGTTGTTACGATTTCTTTGTAGTTGTCAGTACGATAGTTTCCAAGAAAATTCTTTGACACATTGACAAATGATTCCCATGCTTTTTTCTCCAGTGGGTTCAATGTTTTGGTGAATTCGCTATCATTAACTAGTATACGAATTTGTGGTCCATTCAAGACACCTGCTTTCAACTTGGCTTCGGAAACCACACCACCTAGTTTCTGAGATAAGTATAGAGTCCCGGCACCGAATTGATCCATAGCTTTGATGAAATTTTTAGCCAAACCGAGCTTTAGATGCAGTGGAGGCAAAAATATCTTTTCTGGATCTACAAGCGGATTGTGAGCACAGTTAAACCTTCCAGGCGCATCTCTTGGTCTTGTCGGCCAATCCTTTCT
>CAUDMG010000438.1:495000-567500 GCA_958450375.1 Homarus gammarus | reverse complement strand
CCACAAACCGATCCACACGCCCATCCAAACACTTATCCACACAACCATCCACACACCGATCCACACACCCATCCACACACCCATCCACACACCCATCCAAACACTTATCCACACACCCATCCACACACCGATCCACACACCCATCCACACACCCATCCAAACACGTATCCACACACCCATCCACACACCGATCCACACACCCATCCACACACCCATCCACACACCCATCCACACACCCATCCAAACACTTATCCACACACCCATCCACACACCCATCCACACACCCATCCAAACACTTATCCACACACCCATCCACACCCATCCACACACCCATCCAAAGAATTATCCACACACCCATCCACACACCGATCCACACACCAATCCACACACCCATCCAAACACTTATCCACACACCCATCCACACACCGATCCACACACCCATCCACACACCCATCCAAACACGTATCCACACACCCATCCACACACCGATCCACACACCCATCCACACACCCATCCACACACCCATCCAAACACTTATCCACACACCCATCCACACACCCATCCACACACCCATCCAAACACTTATCCACACACCCATCCACACACCCATCCACACACCCATCCAAAGAATTATCCACACACCCATCCACACACCGATCCACACACCCATCCACATACCCATCCAAACACTTATCCACACACCGATCCACACACCCATCCAAACATACTCATAAAACACCTTTATTTTAACCCCTTTCTCTCTTTACGTCCGCCTCATCATCTTCTTTGTTTATTTTTAATTAGTAACAATTATCACCCTTTTGTTTTATTCCCCAATCGTTCTTTTATTTTCCTTGTCGTCTTTGTCCTCTCCTATTTTTATCAACCTTCGCTTGTGTCCGTTTTCGCTCTCACTTCATGTAGTATTTTCCTGTTTCTTTGTTTTGTTTATTTTCACCATTGGACAAACAGAATCGGTGTTTTTCTTATGTTTACCAACTCTGTATAAAACAATGTTACTTTGACATTGAATAAATATAAGCCAACAAAAATTGACATATATTATTACTGTTATTTTGACATTAGAGAAAATATTTACATTATTTTGTCATTTAGGCAATATTTATCTTTACAATTTCATACAGCCATTGGATTTCACATTAGCTTAGCATTTAACGTTTGTAATGAATGCTATTTTTGACACTCAGCATAGAGATGTATTTTAGTTTGACCTTTGACTTAGAAATAATTTTTACTTTGACAGTTGACAATCTGTTTATTTAATGCCATGATAATTGTGATTACCTCCTGGTGTTGTCATGACGTGTGGCCATTTGTGATCAGTATGGCACTTGTTTCTCTCTCTATCATCTCCGAGGCATTAGACCTTCTTCTATGTCTAATTTGAAGACACTTTAATCCTATGACTTTCTCTCTCAGTGTAAGGAAAGTTGTGTGACGTCATCTGTCTAATTCTAAGTGACCTTAAGTTCACATGTGTTTATTTCTAAATCACCTTGCCCTTATCTATGTCTAAGTGACCTTGACCTCCCCCGACAGTGACCCGACAGTACACGCCCTTCAGTTCCTGGACGTGATCAACATGAAAGATCCCACCCAGAAGACCCACTTCTACCGCACCACCCTCATGGAGGTCCTCCCGCACATCCCTCAGGTCAGTCCAGGTCATCCTACTGTACATGTCCCTCAGGTCATTTCAGGTCGTCGAAGTCCTCTCACGTAAACGTCAGGTCAGTTCAGGTCCTCTGAAAAATCCCTCAGGTCTTGTCAGGTCAGAATTGTCAGAATTTGTCAACACGAAATTAAACTTTTTTTTGGCGTTACCTGGTGAAATTAATTAAGGTAGGTGTGAGGATGGTGACGTTACCTGTTGAATTAATTAAGGTAGGTGTGAGGGTGTTGACGTTACCTGGTGAATTAATTAAGGTAGGTGTGAGGGTGTTGACGTCATGGCTTCCTCTCGTGAAGATCACATTTAGACGCTTAACCTTAGGGTGACCTCCGCCCCCTGTGCCTTGGTCATGAATGAGATGTGGTTTATTTTAGTCGTGAATATGATCTCGTGTTGGTTTAATGTTTTGTGGCTTATTTTAATCATAATAGTCCCTGGGGTTATGTGGCGATAAGAATAATATTAATTAATTTTATCATTGAAGTTATTCCCTACAAGAGTAATAATAATGGAAGCCCCTCGAAATCGAGGATGGCCGGCCCTAGAGCCACCTAGACGTGAATTTGTTTAAGGTGTAGTAGCTGTCGCCAACACAACAACAGCACCCTGAGTTAACGAGCTGCATGACCCAGTGTCAAGGAATAGTCCGAGAAGACCGGACGACTCGCCAACTGCACTGGCTAACCATTACCCCGAAATACGATCCGCAAATCGATTAACATCCAGGTGCCCAATTGCTGCTGGATAGACAGAGGCAAATGGCGTAAAGAAACTTGCCCATAGTTTCACCATTCCTGGGGATCGAACCCGGATCCGTTCGCTTGCGAGGCGAGCATGCTGACCAATACAAGAGTGACACTGAGAGGAGACATAATCATTGCCTCTATAAAGACCTGGGAAGGTTATACGTAGTGAATGACGTCATACTTCGTTATATCAAGTTTAAAGACGGAGAGATGAATATTATACGATATGACATTAATTCCATGTTTTTTTTATTATTTTACTCTCCTAGTGGCCAATGAATGAACTAAAATAAGACAAAGACTGATAGAGGATACCTATTATGTGTGTGTGTGTGTGTGTGTGTGTGTGTGTGGGTGTTTATTTGTGAGAGAATGAACACAAACAAATAACAATTAAAACGGGAAGATCCAATTCCAATTAACAAGACGTAACACTAATCAACACACCTGTACCTCTAGCTGATGGAATTGTATTTACTTTTTTAATATATTTTTGTGTGTGATTTTTAGCGAACACACACACACGCGCGCGCGACGCCCGGACTTGGCTGTAACCACCAGAGAGGACAATTACACACTTACAGTTGACAACCAATCAACCCCTGTGCCCCCCCCCCCCCCCTCCCCATCTCCCATATCCCGAAGAGATCACAGCACCTCAATAAAGCGCTTCTGATTGGTGAAGGAGGCAATATCTTGCTGACTTGACTGACCAATCACCACCTTCGTTACTGTTAATTGCGAATTCCCGTTTCCAGTCACCTTTTTTTACAGAAAACGTGTAGCTGAGTAGTTAAGAATTGGGAGGGTGTAAGGAGGGTTATTTATATATTCAGGTATGAAGAAATAATTTCTATATCAATAATATCCGTTGTTATTGATCTTAAATCGTCCGTTTGACTCGAAGTATCGGCCTCTTATCCTAATCGCAAAATGGTGACAACAGTAACATTATCTTACCAAGCAACGAACCCACGAACAACGCTTTTGAACAACACAAAAATTCCAAACCATGTAAACAAAACGGATCTACATTACGTTAACCAATCATAAACGACGTAACAAGTTATTTAGAGTACTTGAAGCAATAACAAACTTGGTAACAAGTCATTATGATAACAGTATCCAATCACAGACCACGTACGTCAATACAGTCTCTCACAAAACTAGAAAACTTACGGCAATCAACTAACAAATCATTTATATTTTGCTTCATCCACTCACAAACCTCATATTTAATTTCCTAGACAATAACCCAATCCCTGGCCTTGACGTAAGCCTTATAGCCTCCAGCGTCCGTCCAATCAGAAGCCGTGTACCAGAGACTGGGAATATATAGCCAGGAGGCGACCTGTGCAGCTGGCAATACCCTGGGAATTACACACGGGGATTAAACGTCCTGCTCTACCCCCCCCCCCCCCCACCGATATGGTATCCCACTCTCCTGATTTGGTGCCCCCCCCCCCCCCCCCCCTCTCCCTGATCTGAGACCCTTGTGATCTAGGATCCTTTTTCTTGGGACCCCTGTTTTAGGATTCCCTTTTCTGGGACTCTCCTCACGACCTGATGAACCCCTTCTCTTGTATCATTTCAGGATAGTTTACACGTTAAAGTCCTTTATTGATACTCCTCCCCTCCCAGGACCACTCCCTCTTCCAGGACCACCCCCTCTTCCAGGACCACCCCCTCTTCCAGGACCACTACTTCTTCCAGGACCACTCCCTCTTCCAGGACCACTACCTCTTGAACTACCACTCCCTCTTCCAGGACCACCCCCTCTACTTCTAGGACCACTCCCTCTTCCAGAACCACCCCTCTACTTCCAGGACCACACCCTCCCCTTCCTCTGAGACCTGTCCCAGAACCCCTTCCTCTTAGACCCACACCACTGTAGGATCTTCCCACCATTACCTCCCAGCCACCCATCCCTCTCAACTATACCTCCCAGCCACCCATCCCTTTTACCAAATCCTCCTACCCATCCCTCCCACCTACAGGATGACCAGCGTAATGAATGCAGTAAATTGGGGGCAGGACTTGCGAGGGATTAAGCCAGACATCACCTACATTTTTCTAGTATGTGTGTGTGTGTGTGTATGTGTGTGTGTGTGTGTGTGTGTGTGTGTGTGAGTGTGTGTGTGTGTGTGTTTAGTTTTCATGAATAGAGTTTCGTGTTAATTGTGGGTTGGATATAGTTCAGGTTTGTGTTATGTATTGCAGATGTGTATTTACTGGCGTGGCTTTGAATCTGGTGCTGTTGTCTTTTGAAATATGTGAAACACACACAGACATACACAGACAGACAAGCACACACACACAAACAGACAAGCACACACACACACACACACACACACACACACACACACACACAGACACACACAGACAGACAAGCACACACACACAAACAGACAAGCACACACACACACACACACACACACAGACAGACAAGCACACACACACACACACAGACACACACACAAAGACACAGACAGACAAGCACACACACACACACACACACACACACACACACACACACACACACGCGCGCGGTTCAAAGTCCGAAATAAAATATTGGTGTTTTTTCTCAGCCTGAGTTTAATTAGTCCCGCGTCACAGGACTACCTGAGTATTATGTCTCCCTATGTGTGTGTGTGTGTGTGTCTGTCTGTGTATGTGTTATTGTTTGATTGTGGGTTTTGGGGGGAAGGGGGCTAAATCATATGCTGTTAGGTCATTTAGACAATTGTTTAATGGTTAATTGACTCTTCTGTTGTGTTGTGGCCTGTATTGTAGTGTAGGCTTAATTTGTTAAGGGGTTCGTAAGTTTTTTAATCTCTCTCTCTCTCTCTCTCTCTCTCTCTCTCTCTCTCTCTCTCTCTCTCTCTCTCTCTCTCTCTCTCTGTGTTCTGTATACTCGTCACCAGGACATGAACATACCTGCATGATGGTAACGAGATAAGACTTACTTCCAACAACAACATCTAGATAGACTCTCAGCAGCAACATCTAGATAGACTCTCAGCAGCGGAATCTATCGGTGAAATATGAGTTAAAACTTCAAAGGGAACGTCATTAACATTTTTCCCTTGATGGCGAGACACACGGCTGACTGCCTGGTCAGGTGGCCAAGGCTTCACTATAGAGCATTGGTGTCTACTACCGGCTTCCAGTCCTCCTGTCTTCCTGTCCTACTGGCTTCCAATCCTACTGACTTCCTGTCCTACTGGCTTTCAGTCCTTCTGGTTTCCAATCCTACTGACTTCTTAGTCATAAGAAATAAGAATGGAGGAAACTGCAGCGGGCCTATTGGCCCTTACTGGGCAGTCCCGTTTACACCCAACCCCTATCGCTCATATATCCCTCCAACCTATGTTTGAAGCTATCCAGCGCATTTGAGTCAATGATGATGTTTGGTAACTTGTTCCACTCATCCACCACTCTATTTCCAAACCAATGCTTACCTATCTCGCGCCTAAATCTAAATTTGTCTCGTTTAAAACCATTACTACAAGTTCGCTCCTGGTTGGGTAGTTTGAGTACCTTTGTTATATCACATTTGTTTAACCCTGACTTCCATTTATGCACCTCGATCATATCGCCCCTCATTCTACGTCTCTCGAGGGAGTGCAAATAAAGATGCTTTAACCTGTCTCTGTACTCAAAGTTCCTAATGCCCGGGATTAGTCTTGTCATACACCTCTGAATTCTTTCTAGGGATTCTATATCCATTCTATAGTATGGTGACCAGAATTGAACTGCGTAACCCAAGTGAGGTCTCACAAGCGCAAGATATAGTTTTAGGATAACCTCGCTAGTCTTGTAACTAACACTCGTTTGTGTGAACCCAAATACTTTGATAGCCTTGTTTGTAGCAAATACACATTGTTGATTTGGTTTAAGATTCCTACTTATAATTACTCCTAAATCTTTCTCACAGTCGGATTTCTCTATAACAATGTTGTTCATTTGATATCTGGTTTCTCTGTTTACATCTCCTAGACTAAGTACTTTACATTTGTCCACATTCAATTTAATTTGCCATTTTTCAGGCCCTTCGAAAAATTTGTTTAGATCTTCCTGTATTTTGCGGAGTCTTCGTCAGCTTTAATTACACGCCCTATTTTAGTGTCATCAGCAAATTTACTTATGTTGCTGTCTACGCCTATATCTATGTCGTTTATTATATATAAATAATAATGGTCCAAGTACTGAGCCTTGGGGTACTCCACTAGTGACGTTACCCAATCTGATTTAGTGCCATTAATGCTTACTCGCTGTTCCCTGTCCTGTAACCACACCCTAATCCATTTTAGAATATCTCCTCCAATGCCATGAGCCTCCACTTTTCGTATAATCTTTTGTGGGGGACTTTGTCGAAGGCTTTGCTAAAGTCGATATATACCAGCATCATAGTCGTGCCTGCCGTCCACTGATTCTAAAACAGTTGAAAAGAATGTTAATAGATTAGTTGGACATGAACACCCGCTTGTGAAGCCATATTGAGTAATCAATGATCAACTTGTACTTCTCCAGGTGATTTCGAATAGACTTTTAAAATTATTGCTTCCTGCAATATTTCCATTCCTACTGGCCTCCATTCCTACTGGCTTCCAGTCCTACTAGCTTCTAATCCTACTGGCATCCAGTCCTATTGGCTTCCAATCCTACTGGCGTCCAATCCTACTGGCGTCCAATCCTTTTGGCTTCCAATCCTTTTGACTTCTAATAACAGTACTTATGTCAGATAAGATTGGACTGGGTATTATTATTTGAAGTGCTGTGGCCGTGGGATGCACTGTTCCCATCTTTTCCTGTAACAGCACCATTTGTATTATATAAATATTTACCCAAATGTATATTACCTATATATTCACCAAGTCATTCATCCATGAGTATGAATCAATTGGTGAGTTGACATTTCCTCTGGGGAGCAGGCGAGGTCAAGCTTGGTCAGCGCAGCTCAGCAACAAACAATCTGACGCGTTTCCTTTAAGACCCGCCTGACAACTCTCTCTCCCTGGTGTGAGAGAGAGACTATCATATCACCTGTTACCCAGTGAACATCTCACTTAAGTGTTCTCCTATACAAGTGCACTAAGACACTTCCCTGAGCAGAGAAGGTACAATATACTCTCAACTGAACTCAGTACCTGTAAAACTACATTTTTCTACAATAAAGCAAAACCAACAAAGTGTTTAATTCAGCCCTGCCACTTATCAAATCAAGAACTAATATATATATATAAATATATATATTTGATACATGATTCCACATCAGTCCAGTTCGGTGTTTCACTCAGGGTCATCCATTTAAAACATGAGTAGTCTTCCAGGGGTTTAATCCATTTATCCAAATACTCTAAGCACCTGCTGTACAGATTATCTACTTCATCACAAAATTTGTCACACTCTTCATCCATTCCTTCCATACGCTGCTGTGTCAGAAGTCCCTTCACTTACAAGGACATGAAGCTTTGAATCTCTCGTTCAAAGAGGATGGTGTGAATAGTTCAAACTGTTCAACATTTCAACAACAGAATTGCTTTCTCTTTCAATGGCTTGGATGTGCCATAGGTAAGTCTCACTCAATTCGTGCTCAAAAAAATTCTTTATGACTGTGGGTGGTTTGTCCTATGACAGAAGGAAAGACTTCAAGGCCGGAAACATCTGTATGAACCTAGCAATGCCTGGAAATAATGACAGCCATCGCGTCTTACTATGAGATAACAGCTTTCTGTATTCAACTTCTACAAATTAACAGTATTCTTTCAGCAGTTCGGTACGAACAGTATAGATATGACAGTACTGGTAGATCTTAAACATAATGTTCTCAATGTCAATGTCCATTCTCTCCACTGAATGATGAACCAGGTGTTCAAAATGTGTGCTGGGCAACCCACGCCAATCAATGATCTCTTATGCAACAACTTCTTTAAGTTTGCAAACACATTCTTTCCTTCTTCGTCTCGTCGAAGGCCATCAAACATGGTATTGCAGTTGTCACCCGTGAATGCAATACACTTCTCAAAAAAAACATTTTGTTCAAGAGTTTCTTTGACGTAATTTGCAACTGTTTCAGCAGTTTCATTTGGTGCGTTATGAATCTCAATCAGCTTTGACTGCAAGCCACCATTATTCCCGTCAAAATACTGAATAATTACAGGGAAAATTTTCACTGAACCATGATTACTTCCATCTGCAGCAACTCCACAGTAAGAGATGTTATTTTCCCTTAATGTTTTCAGGGCAGTATCAACAGTATGTGGAGCAAGTACAGAATTCACAATCGCTTCTGTCGTGGATCTAGCACTTGAACATTTCCGTGCTATCTCGGAGTCAGAAAATATATATTTCTTTTTTACCAAGACAGATGAGCAGTCCATTGACTTGAAAGTATGGTGATGCTTCACTGTGTGGAATGCATAAGTACTCTCCGCTGCAGTAACAGTATCCTCATCTTTGCTGCCTGGTTTTACAAAATAATCTGTTAGTTTCATCGATGAACTCTCTCCTCGAACTGCTTTTTTGTGCTTGTCTGAGTCCACATGAGTTTGCAGGTCAAGAACGCCTTTATTTGCAACCGAGACGCAAGTACCAGGTTTACATACCAAACACTCAGCTTCCCAATCTTCTCTGCCACTTCGAAAACATGGGATTTTACTTTTCAGTTCTGCCGTGAATTTGCACTTTCGTTTTGGCATTGTGCGTGCTTGAGGATTAAAAAGTGAGAAATAAAATAAAAAGCTTTGGAAGGAATGCCTCTGTACACAGTACCGTCTGAAACTACACTGAGTCACTGACTGAACATTTGGCACTTAATTTCATACCAGAGTTGACAATCTAATGTTGCTAGATTTGATCAGAAAAATTGCTCGAATGTCGATATGATCTACATCCTCCAGAAAATCATGTTAGTTACATTAGAATATCAGTCAAACTTGATAAATATATGACGTTTATAGGCTAGTATTTGCTATGTAAGTGAATATCGCTACAATAGTCACAAAACCGCTAAAATGGTAAAGCTGGACACGATCACACCCTTACAAGACGAAAACTGGACGAATGGCGTAACGAAATAGACAAGTCTCATAATCAAAATCCCGTGTCTGATGTCATTCACTCTCTTATAAAATATTAATTCTTCTTTAGGAAGATAATAAGGCCCAAATCCCGGACATTTTTAGATATTTGAAAATTTCCCCTGGACGGAGATTTAAGGATCAAAATGGAGGACATGTCCGGGGAAATCCGGACGTTTGGTAGCCCTAGGGTGAAGACACGGCACAGATTACCGCTGTTCTTCTGACATGCCACTTCCTCTAGTCAGGCCTCCAGTGCTCTTAGCAACCGCATAAATGTTTGCTCACTCACCAAGTCTGAACCGAGGCCTCACCATTACCCGGTACTGATCAGTTCTCCTAATAACATGGAGGTCCTGTACAAATTTTCGAAACACTGGTGGGTCTTCTGTTTCTAATGCAGTCATTACCTATTTCACGCCTAAATCTAAATTTGTCCTATTTAAAACCATTGTTACGAGTTCGCTCCTGGTTGGATAATTTGAGTACCTTTGTAATGTCCCCTTTGTTTAGCCCTGCCTTCCATTTATACACCTCTATCAGGTCGCCCCTCGCTCTACGTCTCTCAAGGGAGTGCAATTTAAGATGCTTTAACCTGTCTCTATACTCAAGGTTCCTGATACCCGGGATTAGTCTTGTCATTCTCCTCTGAATTCTTTCCAAGGATTCTATATCCATTCTGTAATACGGTGACCAGAACTGGACTGCGTAACCCAGGTGTGGTCTCACAAGAGCAAGATACAGTTTTAGGATGACCTCGCTAGTCTTGTAACTAACACTCCTTTGTATGAACCCAAGTACTTTATTAGCCTTGTTTCGAGCAAAAACACATTGTTTACTTGGCTTAAGGTTCCTACTTATCATTACTCCTAAATCTCTCTCGCAGTCGGATTTCTCTATGGCATCGTTGTTCATCTGGTATCTGGTTTCCCTGTTTACATTTCCTATACTGAGTACTTTACATTTGTCAATGTTGAATTTCATCTGCCATTTTTCAGACCATTCGAAAAATTTGTTTAGATCCTCCTGTAGTTTTGCCGAGTCCTCGTCAGATTTGATAACACGTCCTATTTTAGTATCATCAGCAAATTTACTTATGTTGCTGTCTATGCCGATATCTATGTCGTTTATGTATATAATAAACAATAATGGTCCAAGTACTGAGCCTTGGGGAACTCCACTTGTGACGTTGCTCCAATGGGACTTAGTGCCGTTAATGCTCACTCGCTGTTTCCTGTCCTGTAACCACGCCCTAATCCATTTAAGGATGTCACCTTTGATGCCATGAGCTTCTACCTTTCTAATTAGTCTTTCGTGGGGTACTCTGTCGAAGGCTTTGCTAAAGTCGAGATATACCACATCATAATTGTGCCCCTCGTCCACTGATTCGAAAACTGATGAAAAGAATGTTAATAGATTAGTTAGGCAAGAACGTCCGCTTGTGAAGCCATGCTGGGAATCATTGATCAATCTGTGCTTCTCCAGGTGATTTCGAATAGAGTTTGAAATGATTGCTTCCAGTAATTTGCCTACTATTGATGTTAGACTGATTGGGCGGTAGTTAGAGGATAGTGATCTATCCCCCTTCTTGAAGATCGGTATTACATTCGCTATCCTCCAGGATTCTGGTACTACACCTGTTTTTAAGGACATGTTAAACAACTTTGCTAAGGGCATACTAAGCTCTTCCTTACATTCCTTTAATACTCTGGCAAATACCTCATCGGGACCAGGTGACTTATTAGGCTTTAGTTTGTCTATTTGCTTACTAACATCGTTACTAGTCACTACTATCTCACTTAATTTGTTTTCTTCACTATCTCTGAATAGAGTCGGTGCCTCGGGTATCATGTTTAAATTTTCGCTGGTGAAAACTGTTGAAAAATATTTATTCAAATTATTGCTCATTTCTCCGTCGTTATCAGTGAGCTCGCCGGAGTCTGACCGTATTGGTCCAATCTTTTCTCGTGTTTTAGTTTGGTACATTTGGTAGAATCCTTTGGGGTTTGTCTTTGCCTCCCTTGCTATCCTTACCTCATTATTCCTCTTTGCTTTCCTTATCTCGGTTTTAACCCTACTCGCCAATACCCTATAATAGTCCCGGAGGTGAATTTCGCCACGATTTATCCTTCTACCTATAGCCTTCCTTTGGCCAATGATGTTCTTTAAATAATTATTTATCCATTTAGGGTCATTGTTGTTTGATCTGAGTTTTTTGTATGGTATGTTCTGCCTTTGTGCATTAAGTAACTCACTATTTAAATTGTCGTGGAACTCGGCAATCTCAGATCTCGTTATCAGGTCTGTGTCATCTGTCAGGTTCACGGCCAAGCGCGACACCCCCTCTCTCAGCTGCCTCTTTAAACTGTCAAAGTTTGCCCTTCTGAAATCTGGTACTTTAGTGGAATTTTCCTTACGTCTGCCCTGAAAATCTAACTGGAATCGAATTTCTTTGTGATCGCTGTTTGCAAGTTCGTTCCCTACCTCGACATTGCTAATGAGGTTTTCTCTGTTTGACAAAACTAAATCCAATATATTATTACCCCGTGTGGGTTCGGTTATATGTTGACTTAGGAAACAGTCCTGGATCGTCTCGAGAAAATCCTCTGATTCTGAGTTTCCCGTAAGGTCGGTCCAATCTATTTGGCCAAGGTTAAAGTCGCCTACTATACAGACTTTGTTGTGTATGGAAGCCCTGCGCATTTCATCCCAGATAAGTCGCTCATTGACTCTGTCAAGATTGGGGGGTTTATATATTACTCCTGTGATTAATTTTTCCCGACCGTCGCTTAATTCTATCCAAATTGTTTCTGTATTCCTCTCAGTTTTTATTTCCTTATTTATTTCACACTTCAGATTATCCCTAACATAGATTGCTACTCCGCCTCCTTTCCTGGTCAGCCTATCGGTATGGAACAGTTTGTAACCCGCAATTTGGTATTCGACTGGTAATTCACGTGTGTCTAGGTTGATCCATGTTTCAGTGAATGCAATTATATCGATTTCTTCGGTACATACCAAGGCCCTAATATCATCCATTTTGTTTCTCATACTTCTACTGTTCGCGTAATATACATTTAAGTTAGTCGTGTTCTGAGTCCTTCCCTTACCGCGTTTAGTTTTAAACTCCCTGTCTAATTTAGTTATGTCATCATTCCTAACACTATTTCCCTGTAATCTTTCGCCTTGTTTACCCGCTCCCACTGCAGTCTCCTCCACCCCCGTGCCCCTATGTTCTCTTAGCAGTTTAAAGACTTCGATATCTTTTGAACTGCCCCCTCTAGAGCCCCAGCCAGGGTTGCTACTCCATCCCTAGACAGGTGCACCCCATCCCTAGCATAAAGGTCCCTTCTGCCATAGAAGTTGTCCCAGTTGTCAATGAATGGGACTGATATTGACTTGCAATATCTGTCAAGACGGTCGTTAACACCAACTGCCCTTGACAACCATTCACTGCCAACTCTCCTTCTAGGCAGGACACCGCATATGATAGGGATCCCTCCCTTAGTCCTAATACGATCTATGGCTGCCTTGAACTTATCAAGAAGCTCCTCGCTCCTACACCGGCCAATATCATTGCCTCCTGCACTGAGGCAGATAATGGGTTTGTTCCCATTACCAGACAAGATATTGTCCATCCTGTCAATTATATCCCCCACCCCAGCTCCTGGCAAACACACCCTCATCCTATTTTTGTTTTTACCACAAAAGGCCCTGTCCATGTACCTTACCTGTGAGTCACCAACAATTAAAGTTTTGATACCTTCCTTGTCATCCCTGTCCCTGACTGTACTAACGTCCAATTCGTCTATCAAGGGACTGAACGGGTTGGTACACTTAGCTGTTGTTGTCGTATCCTTGGTGTGCTTCTTCACCAAAAGCTTTGTCTTCCCACTACTCACAATTTTCCACTCGCTTGATTTTTCGTCAGCCACTGGTTTTACTCGTCCAGCCTCTCCTTTTAACATCGCCACCTCTTCCCTTAATTTCAAGTTCTCCAACGTGGCCCTCTCAATTTCTAACTTGGCCTTCGTCAATTCTTCAGTGGACCACTCCAGTTTGGTCAACAAACTCTCATACCCAAGACCGCACCTTGCTCTGGCCATATCTGATAATTATCCCTCCGGAGCTAACCCTGCCGTGACCTTTCCCCTAGTGAGGTCAGAACACAACTGAGGTCAGAACACAACCCCTGATAACTGAGCCACAGTTTACTTGTAATTGACTGATCTGATAACATAACTCTGATTTGTTTGCATTGACTGCTAGTTCTATCTTAGTTAAAGCATCACATCAGATTAGGGTGTCTATCACTCTACCTATAGTTAACATTCGACATGCAGATCAAGATGCCAGAAACCTAATTCAAAATTCTAAGGTGAACTTTCGGAAAGGTGGACGTTTTTAAAAAGTATTTACGTCTATCAAGCAAAACCAATCACCAGTAAACGCCATTTTGTCATCAGATAAAAAAGAACATCACCACTCTCGCCGTGAGACGATCAATATCACCAGTCATGACTACACAGTGACGCTAGTCGAGGAAACTGGTATTGTCTCTACGAATTATCTAGCATTTATGTCTCTACGTTTACACCAACGTTGTATATAATTATTAAGCCTACAGTGAAACACAAATGTGATAAATTTTACTTTTGTGAACTTTGAAGGTGTACAGTATGACGTCATCTGGGATTCGACCACGTATCACTTTCCCTGGGGTCGTCTTGGGAGAGCAGGAATGAAAGAGACAGAGAGAGGGGGAGAGGGGATGATTTATGCTCACTATCCCTCGAGACCAACGAACAAGGAAGATAAAAAGATACCCACTATACAATGAAACACAGGAATCAAAAATATTGCTGACCAGAACTTGTATTTTTATTTTATTATATATATATATATATATATATATATATATATATATATATATATATATATATATATATATATATATATTTTTTTTTTTTTTTACACGCTGGTCGGTGGTACAACCTCTCCCCCCCTCCACACCCCTCCCCTGTGTAACCATCCTGAGGTATGTGTGGTGTGGCGTGTGTCGGGCCACGCAGGAGGGTAGGAGTAGGGGGGGGAGTATAATGGATCAACGCTATACCCCAGCTCTCAGAATGTACAGTACGCGTCACAGCAGCTATATAAGCATAACACATCACTAACTTTTAAAATTATTAATTAACGGAGTTGTTGACGAGACATTCATCAATAAGGTCAGCATCATTGAATTAACTTTAGATGTAGTTGTGTTTGGTGTTTTATTAGTAGTAAGTAATAACATCAGAGGTCACACTTCCATAATATCCTATTATTTTGTTTTATTTTTAAATCAAAGGTGAAATTTTCTTCAGCTGTAAATTGATTACATATAAAACAAGGTTAGTTTGTCACATAATTACTTTTTTTCCTTTTCTTTTTTTTTATACGGGGAAACAATTGAGACCCTGTAATTGTGTGTAAATGAGGCAGAAAGTCAGATGAGCACCCTGGGACTTGGTCACAAATTTCGTGATGCCATATGGCAGCAGCAGGGTCTACTATTACACAACACATTATGCTTCCAATAACTTCCCAAGCGGTAGTACCTCCCTGTTTGATACATACATACTCTAACACCAGCTGTTAATAAATATAAATACGTTCACCCCGAGGCCTCACAATATCCGGTGTCGGGTTCACCATCAAGCTCACTTGCCCATCCAGTTAATTTACATTTTTGTTCAACATTGATAACACTCTTCAACAGTCACTAATTCCTGTTTTTATTTTATATCTAAAGTTTCCAATATAATATTTCTGAAGTATTGTTTTAGTATTGTTAGTGAAGAGGTTTGATAACGTAGGTACCGTACTGTGTCTAGTTGTTGGCAATGTACAGTACATAATGTGACGTATATTTTAACACATTATTTCTCTTACAGGGATAAACACGATCAGTCAGTCACTCAGGGAAGGCGGGCACTGACCTAACGCCCCCCCCCCCCTCCCACGCAAAAAAAAAAAAACATGTAAAGCAGGATAAAAAATTGGAATTATGCCGTTAATGAATTAAACCTCGAAATTGTGTTGTTGGTCATGTTAGTTAAATTAGAAAAAAATAATTAGCATCATCAGTTACGTTAATCACTGTCAACACATAATTACTGAGCCTGTGTCATAATATTGGTGGTGGTGGTGTTGTTGTACAGTTGTATGTGTGATGTGGAAGGTTGTTGTATGTGTGATGTGGAAGGTTGTTGTATGTGTGATGTGGAAGGTTGTTGTATGTGTGTTGTGGAGGGTTGTTGTATATGTGATGTGGAGGGTTGTTATATGTGTGATGTGGAGGGTTGTTGTATGTGTGTTGTGGAGGGTTGTTGTATGTGTTGTGGAAGGTTGTATGTGTTGTGGAGGGGTGTTGTATGTGTGTTGTGGAGGGTTGTTATATGTGTGATGTGGAGGGTTGTTGTGTGTGTGTTGTGGAGGGTTGTTGTATGTGTGTTGTGGAGGGTTGTTGTATGTGTGATGTGGAGGGTTGTTGTATATGTGTTGTGAAGGGTTGTTGTATGTGTGTTGTGGAGGGTTGTTGTATGTGTGTTGTGGAGGGTTGTTGTATGTGTTATGGAAGGTTGTATGTGTTGTGGAGGGGTGTTGTATGTGCGTTGTGGAGGGTTGTTGTATGTGTGTTGTGGAAGGTTGTTATATATGTGTTATGGAGGATTATTGTATGTGTGATGTGGATGGTTGTTGTATGTGTGTTGTGGAGGGTTGTTGTATGTGTGTTGTGAAGGGTTGTTGTATGTGTGTTGCGGAGGGTTGTTGTATGTGTGTCGTGGAAGGTTGTTATATATGTGTTGTGGAGGATTATTGTATATGTGATGTGGAAGGTTGTTGTATGTGTTGTGGAGGGTTGTTGTATGTGTGTTGTGGAGGGTTGTTGTATGTGTGTTGTGGAAGGTTGTTATATATGTGTTGTGGAGGATTATTGTATATGTGATGTGGAAGGTTGTTGTATGTGTTGTGGAGGGTTGTTATATGTGTGTTGTGGAAGGTTGTTGTATGTGTGTCGTGGAAGGTTGTTATATATGTGTTGTGGAGGATTATTGTATGTGTGTTGTGGAGGGTTGTTGTATGTGTGTTGTGGAGGGTTGTTGTATGTGTGTTGTGGAAGGTTGTTGTATGTGTGTTGTGGAGGGTTGTTGTATGTGTTGTGGAGGGTTGTTGTATGTGTGTTGTGGAAGGTTGTTGTATGTTTGTTGTGGAAGGTTGTTGTAGGTGTTGGGAAGGGTTGTATGTGTTGTGGAGGGTTGTTGTATGTGTGTTGTGTAGGGTTGTTGTATGTGTGTTGTGGAATGTTGTTGTATGTGTGTTGTGGAGGATTATTGTATGTGTGTTGTGGAAGGTTGTTGCATGTGTGTTCTGGAAGGTTGTTGCATGTGTGTTGTGGAGGGTTGTTGTATGTGTTGTGGAGGGTTGATGTATGTGTTGTGGAGGGTTGTTGTATATGTTGTGGAGGGTTGTTGTATGTGTTGTGGAGGGTTGTTGTATGTGTTGTGGAGGTTGTTGTATGTGTTGTGGAGGGTTGTTGTATGTGTTGTGGAGGGTTGTTGTATGTGTTGTGGAGGGTTGTTGTATGTGTTGTGGAGGGTTGTTGTATGTGTTGTGGATGGTTGTTGTATATGTTGTGGAGGGTTGTTGTATGTGTTGTGGAGGGTTGTTGTATGTGTTGTGGAGGGTTGTTGCATGTGTTAAGGAGAGGTTGTTGTATGTGTTGTGGAGGGTCGTTGTATGTGTAGTGGAGGGTCGTTGTATGTGTTGTGGAGGGTTGTTGTATGTGTTGTGGAGGGTTGTTGCATGTGTTGTGGAGGGTTGTTGTATGTGTTGTGGAGGTGTTGTATGTGTAGTGGAGGGTCGTTGTATGTGTTGTGGAGGGTTGTTGTATGTGTTGTGGAGGGTTGTTGCATGTGTTGTGGAGGGTTGTTGTATGTGTTGTGGAGGGTTGTTGTATGTGTTGTGGAGGGTTGTGTATGTGTTGTGGAGGGTTGTTGTATGTGTTGTGGAGGGTTGTTGTATGTGTTGTGGAGGGTTGTTGTATGTGTTGTGGAGGGTTGTTGTATATGTTGTGGAGGGTTGTTGTATGTGTTGTGGAGGTTGTTGTATGTGTTGTGGAGGGTTGTTGCATGTGTTGAGGAGGGTTGTTGTATGTGTTGTGGAGGGTCGTTGTATGTGTAGTGGAGGGTCGTTGTATGTGTTGTGGAGGGTTGTTGTATGTGTTGTGGAGGGTTGTTGCATGTGTTGTGGAGGGTTGTTGTATGTGTTGTGGAGGGTTGTTGTATGTGTTGTGGAAGGTTGTTGTATGTGTTGTGGAGGGTTGTTGTATGTGTTGTGGAGGGTTGTTGTATGTGTTGTGGAGGGTTGTTGTATGTGTTGTGGAGGGTTGTTGCATGTGTTGTGGAGGGTTGTTGTATGTGTTGTGGAGGTTGTTGTATGTGTTGTGGAGGGTTGTTGTATGTGTTGTGGAGGGTTGTTGCATGTGTTGAGGAGGGTTGTTGTATGTGTTGTGGAGGGTTGTTGCATGTGTTAAGGAGAGGTTGTTGTATGTGTTGTGGAGGGTCGTTGTATGTGTAGTGGAGGGTCGTTGTATGTGTTTTGAAGGTTGTTGTATGTGTTGTGGAGGTTGTTGTATGTGTTGTGGAGGGTTGTTGTATGTGTTGTGGATAGTTGTTGTATGTGTTGTGGATGGTTGTTGTATGTGTTTTGAAGGTTGTTGTATGTGTTGTGGAAGGTTGTTGTATGTGTGTTGTGGAGGGTTGTTGTATGTGTTGTGGAGGGTTGTTGTATGTGTTGTGGAGGGTTGTTGTATGTGTTGTGGAGGGTTGTTGTATGTGTTGTGGAAGGTTGTTGTATGTGTTGTGGAGGGTTGTTGTATGTGTTGTGGATGGTTGTTGAATGTGTGTTGTGGAAGACATTGTATGTGTTGTGGAGGGTTGTTGTATGTGTGTTGTGGAAGGTTGTTGTATGTGTTGTGGAGGGTTGTTGTATGTGTTGTGGAGGGTTGTTGTATGTGTTGTGGAGGGTTGTTGTATGTGTTGTGGAGGGTTGTTGTATGTGTTGTGGAAGTTTGTTTATGTGTTCTGGAGGGTTGTTGTATGTGTGTTGTGGAAGGTTGTTGTGTGTGTGTTGTGGAGGATAATTGTATGTGTGTTGTGGAGGATTATTGTATGTGTTGTGGAGGGTTGTTGTATGTGTTGTGGAGGGTTGTTGTATGTGTTGTGGAGGGTTGTTGTATGTGTTGTGGAGGGTTGTTGTATGTGTTGTGGAGGGTTGTTGTATGTGTTGTGGAGGGTTGTTGTATGTGTTGTGGAGGGTTGTTGTATGTGTTGTGGATGGTTGTTGTATGTGTTGTGGAGGGTTGTTGTATGTGTTGTGGAGGGTTGTTGTATGTGTTGTGGAGGGTTGTTGTATGTGTTGTGGAGGGTTGTTGTATGTGTTGTGGAGGGTTGTTGTATGTGTTGTGGAGGTTGTTGTATGTGTTGTGGAGGGTTGTTGTATGTGTTGTGGAGGGTTGTTGTATGTGTTGTGGATGGTTGTTGTATGTGTTGTGGAGGGTTGTTGTATGTGTTGTGGAGGTTTGTTGTATGTGTTGTGGAGGGTTGTTGTATGTGTTGTGGAGGGTTGTTGTATGTGTTGTGGAGGGTTGTTGTATGTGTGTTGTGGAAGGTTGTTGTATGTGTGTTGTGGAGGGTTGTTGTATGTGTTGTGGAAGGTTGTTGTATGTGTGTTGTGGAGGGTTGTTGTATGTGTTGTGGATAGTTGTTGTATGTGTTGTGGAGGGTTGTTGTATGTGTTGTGGAGGGTTGTTGTATGTGTGTTGTGGAGGTTGTTGTATGTGTGTTGTGGAGGGTTGTTGTATGTGTTGTGGAGGGTTGTTGTATGTGTTGTGGAGGGTTGTTGTATGTGTTTGTGGAGGGTTGTTGTATGTGTTGTGGAGGGTTGTTGTATGTGTTGTGGAGGGTTGTTGTATGTGTTGTGGAGGGTTGTATGTGTTGAGGAGGGTTGTTGTATGTGTTGTGGAGGGTTGTTGTATGTGTTGTGGAGGGTTGTTGTATGTGTGTTGTGGAAGGTTGTTGTATGTGTTGTGGAGGGTTGTTGTATGTGTTGTGGAGGGTTGTTGTATGTGTTGTGGAGGGTTGAAGTATGTGTTGTGGAGGGTTGTTGTATGTGTTGTGGAGGGTTGTTGCATGTGTTGTGGAGGGTTGTTGTATGTGTTGTGGAAGGTTGTTGTATGTGTTGTGGAGGGTTGTTGTATGTGTGTTGTGGAGGGTTGTTGTATGTGTTGTGGAGGGTTGATGTGTTGTGGAGGGTTGCTGTATGTATTGTGGAAGGTTGTTGTATGTGTTGTGGAGGATTGTTGTTTGTGTTGTGGAAGGTTGTTGTATGTGTTGTGGAAGGTTGTTGTATGTGTTGTGGAGGGTTGTTGTATGTGTTGTGGAGGGTTGTTGTATGTGTTGTGGAGGGTTGTTGTATGTGTTGTGGAGGGTTGTTGTATGTGTTGTGGAGGGTTGTTGTATGTGTTGTGGAAGGTTGTTGTATGTGTTGTGGAGGGTTGTTGTATGTGTTGTGGAGGGTTGTTGTATGTGTTGAGGAGGGTTGTTGTATGTGTTGAGGAGGGTTGTTGCATGTGTTGTGGAGGGTTGTTGTATGTGTTGTGGAGGGTTGTTGTATGTGTTGTGGAGGGTTGTTGTATGTGTTGTGGAGGGTTGTTGTATGTGTTGTGGAGGGTTGTTGTATGTGTTGTGGAGGGTTGTTGTATGTGTTGTGGAGGGTTGTTGTATGTGTTGTGGAGGGTTGTTGTATGTGTTGTGGAGGGTTGTTGTATGTGTTGTGGAGGGTTGTTGTATGTGTTGTGGAGGGTTGTTGTATGTGTTGTGGAGGTTGTTGTATGTGTTGTGGAGGGTTGTTGTATGTGTTGTGGAGGGTTGTTGTATGTGTTGTGGAGGGTTGTTGTATGTGTTGTGGAGGGTTGTTGTATGTGTTGTGGAGGTTGTTGTATGTGTTGTGGAGGGTTGTTGTATGTGTTGTGGAGGTTGTTGTATGTGTTGTGGAGGTTGTTGTATGTGTTGTGGAGGTTTGTTGTATGTGTTGTGGAGGGTTGTTGTATGTGTTGAGGAGGGTTGTTGTATGTGTTTTGGAGGGATGTTGTATGTGTGTTGTGGAAGGCTGTTGTATGTGTGTTGTGAAAGATTATTGTATGTGTTGTGGAAGGTTGTTGTATGTGTGTTGTGAAGGGTTGTTGTATGTGTTGTGGAGAGTTGTTGTATGTGTTCCGGAGGGTTGTTGTATGTGTTGTGGAGGGTTGTTGTTTGTGTGTTGTGGACGGTTGTTGTATGTGTGTTGTGGAGGGTTGTTGTATGTGTTGTGGAGGGTTGTTGTATGTGTGTTGTGGAAGGTTGTTATATGTGTGTTGTGGATGGTTGTTGTATGTGTTGTGGAGAGTTGTTGTATGTGTTGTGGGGGGTTGTTGTATGTGTTGTGGAGAGTTGTTGTATGTGTTGTGGAGGGTTGTTGTATGTGTGTTGTGGAAGGTTGTTTTATGTGTGTTGTGGAGGGTTGTTGTATGTGTGTTGTGGAAGGTTGTATGCGTGTTGTGAAAGATTATTGTATGTGTTGTGGAAGGTTGTTGTATGTGTGTTGTGAAGGGTTGTTGTATGTGTTGTGGAGAGTTGTTGTATGTGTTCTGGAGGGTTGTTGTATGTGTTCTGGAGGGTTGTTGTGTGTTGTGGAGGATTATTGTATGTGTGTTGTGGAAGGTTGTTGCATGTGTGTTGTGGAGGGTTGTTGTATGTGTGTTCTGGAAGGTTGTTGCATGTGTGTTGTGGAGGGTTGTTGTATGTGTTGTGGAGGGTTGATGTATGTGTTGTGGAGGGTTGTTGTATGTGTGTTGTGGAAGGTTGTTGTATGTGTGTTGTGGAGGGTTGTTGTATTGTGTTGTGGAGGGTTGTTGTATGTGTGTTGTGGAAGGTTGTTGTATGTTTTTTGGTGGGTTGTTGTATGTGTTGTGGAGGGTTGTTGTATGTGTTGTGGAGGGTTGTTGTATGTGTTGTGGAGGGTTGTATGTGTTGAGGAGGGTTGTTGTATGTGTTGTGGAGGGTTGTTATATGTGTTGTGGAGGGTTGTTGTATGTGTGTTGTGGAAGGTTGTTGTATGTTTTGTGGTGGGTTGTTGTATGTGTTGTGGAGGGTTGTTGTATGTGTTGTGGAGGGTTGAAGTATGTGTTGTGGAGGGTTGTTGTATATGTTGTGGAGGGTTGTTGCATGTGTTGTGGAGGGTTGTTGTATGTGTTGTGGAAGGTTGTTGTATGTGTGTTGTGGAGGATGATTGTATGTGTGTTGTGTTAGGTTGTTGCATGTGTGTTGTGGAGGGTTGTTGTATGTGTGTTCTGGAAGGTTGTTGCATGTGTGTTTTGGAGGGTTGTTGTATGTGTTGTGGAGGGTTGATGTATGTGTTGTGGAGGGTTGTTGTATATGTTGTGGAGGGTTGTTGCATGTGTTGTGGAGGGTTGTTGTATGTGTTGTGGAAGGTTGTTTTATGTGTTGTGGAGGGTTGTTGCATGTGTTGTGGAGGGTTGTTGTATGTGTTGTGGAAGGTTGTTGTATGTGTTGTGGAGGGTTGTTGCATGTGTTGTGGAAGGTTGTTGTATGTGTTGGGGAGGGTTGTTGTATGTGTTGTGGAAGGTTGTTGTATGTGTTGTGGAGGGTTGTTGTATGTGTTGTGGAGGGTTGTTGTATGTGTTGTGGAAGGTTGTTGTATATGTTGTGGAGGGTTGTTGCATGTGTTGTGGAGGGTTGTTGTATGTGTTGTGGAAGGCTGTTGTATATGTTGTGGAGGGTTGTTGCATGTGTTGTGGAGGGTTGTTGTATGTGTTGTGGAAGGTTGTTGTATGTGTTGTGGAGGGTTGTTGTATGTGTTGTGGAGGGTTGTTGCATGTGTTGTGGAGGGTTCTTGTATGTGTTGTGGAGGGTTGTTGTATGTGTTGTGGATGGTTGTTGTATATGTTGTGGAGGGTTGTTGTATGTGTTGTGGTAGGGTTGTTGTATGTGTTGTGGAGGGTTGTTGTATGTGTTGTGGAGGTTTGTTGTATGTGTGTTGTGGAGTGTTGTTGTATGTGTTGTGGAGGGTTGTTGTATGTGTTGAGGAGGGTTGTTGTATGTGTTGAGGAGGGTTGTTGTATGTGTTTTGGAGGGATGTTGTATGTGTGTTGTGGAAGGTTGTTGTATGCGTGTTGTGAAAGATTATTGTATGTGTTGTGGAAGGTTGTTGTATGTGTTGTGAAGGGTTGTTGTATGTGTTGTGGAGAGTTGTTGTATGTGTTCTGGAGGGTTGTTGTATGTGTTGTGGAGGGTTGTTGTATGTGTGTTGTGGAAGGTTGTTGTATGTGTGTTGTGGAGGGTTGTTGTATTGTGTTGTGGAGGGTTGTTGTATGTGTGTTGTGGAAGGTTGTTGTATGTTTTTTGGTGGGTTGTTGTATGTGTTGTGGAGGGTTGTTGTATGTGTTGTGGAGGGTTGTATGTGTTGAGGAGGGTTGTTTTATGTGTTGTGGAGGGTTGTTATATGTGTTGTGGAGGGTTGTTGTATGTGTGTTGTGGAAGGTTGTTGTATGTGTTGTGGAAGGTTGTTTTATGTGTTGTGGAGGGTTGTTGTATGTGTGTTATGGAGGGTTGTTGTATGTGTTATGTAGGGCTGTTGCATGTGTTGGGTAGGGTTGTTGTATGTGTTGTGGAAGGTTGTTGTATGTGTTGTGGAGGGTTGTTGTATGTGTTATGTAGGGCTGTTGCATGTGTTGGGTAGGGTTGTTGTATGTGTTGTGGAAGGTTGTTGTATGTGTTGTGGAGGGTTGTTGTATGTGTTATGTAGGGCTGTTGCATGTGTTGGGGAGGGTTGTTGTATGTGTTGTGGAAGGTTGTTGTATGTGTTGAGGAGGGTTGTTGTATGTGTTGTGGAGGGTTGTTGTATGTGTTGTGGAGGGGTGTTGTATGTGTTGTGGAGTGTTGTATGTGTTGTGGAGGGTTGTTGTATGTTTTGTGGAGGGTTGTTGTATGTGTTGTGGAGGGTAGTTGTATGTGTTGTGGAGGGTTGTTGTATGTGTTGTTGAGGGTTGTTGTATGTGTTGAGGAGGGTTGTTGTATGTGTTGTGGAGGGTTGTTGTATGTGTTGAGGAGGGTTGCTGTATGTGTTGTGGAGGGGTGTTGTATGTGTTGTGGAGGGTTGTATGTGTTGTGGAGGGTTGTTGTATGTGTTGTGGATGGTTGTTGTATATGTTGTGGAGGGTTGTTGTATTTGTTGTGGAGGGTTGTTGTATATGGTGTTGAGGAGGGTTGTTGTATGTGTGTTGTGGAAGGTTGTTGTATGTGTTGTGGAAGGTTGTTGTATGTGTGTTGTGGAAGGTTGTTGTATTTGTTGTGGAAGGTTGTTGTATGTGTTGTGGAAGGTTGTTGTATGTGTGTTGTGGAGGGTTGTTGTATGTGTTGCGGAGGATTATTGTATGTGTTGTGGAGGGTTGTTGTATGTGTTGTGGAAGGTTGTTGTATGTGTTGTGGCGGGTTGTATGTGTGTTGTGGAAGGTTGTTGTATGTTTGTGGAGGGTTGTGGTATGTGTGTTGTGGAAGGTTGTTGTATGTGTTGAGGAGGGTTGTTGCATGTGTTGTGGAGGGTTGTTGTATGTGTTGTGGAGGGTTGTTGTATGTGTTGTGGAGGGTTGTTGTATGTGTTGTGGAGGGTTGTTGTATGTGTTGTGGAGGGTTGTTGTATGTGTTGTGGAGGGTTGTTGTATGTGTGTTGTGGAGGGTTGTTGTATGTGTTGTGGAGAGTTGTTGTATGTGTTGTGGAGGGTTGTTGTATGTGTCTTGGAGAGTTGTTGTATGTGTTGTGGAGGGTTGTTGTATGTGTTGTGGAGAGTTTTATGTGTTGTGGGGGGTTGTTGTATGTGTTGTGGAGAGTTGTTGTATGTGTTGTGGAGGGTTGTTGTATGTGTTGTGGAGGGTTGTTGTATGTGTGTTGTGGAAGGTTGTTTTATGTGTGTTGTGGAGGGTTGTTGTATGTGTTGTGGAGGGTTGTTGTATGTGTGTTGTGGAGGGTTGTTGTTTGTGTTGTGGAGGGTTGTTGTATGTGTGTTGTGGAAGGTTGTTGTATGTGTGTTGTGGAGGGTTGTTGTATGTGTGTTGCGGAAGGTTGTTGTATGTGTTGTGGAAGGTTGTATGTGTTGTGGAGGGTTGTTGTATGTGTTGTGGAGGGTTGTTGTTTGTGTTGTGGAAGGTTGTTGTATGTGTTGTAGAGGGTTGTTTTATGTGTTGTGGAAGGTTGTTGTATGTGTTGTGGAGGGTTGTTGTATGTGTTGTGGAGGGTTGTTGTTTGTGTTGTGGAGGGTTGTTGTATGTGTGTTGTGGAAGGTTGTTGTATGTGTGTTGTGGATGGTTGTTGTATGTGTTGTGGAAGGTTGTGGTATGTGTGTTGTGGAGGGTTGTTGTATGTGTTGTGGAGCGTTGTTGTTTGTGTTATGGAGGGTTGTTGTATGTGTTGTGGAGGGTTGTTGTATGTGTTGTGGAGGGTTGTTGTTTGTGTTGTGGAGGGTTGTTGTATGTGTGTTGTGGAAGGTTGTTGTATGTGTGTTGTGGATGGTTGTTGTATGTGTTGTGGAAGGTTGTGGTATGTGTGTTGTGGAGGGTTGTTGTATGTGTTGTGGAGCGTTGTTGTTTGTGTTGTGGAGGGTTGTTGTATGTGTTGTGGAGGGTTGTTGTATGTGTGTTGTGTAGAGTGCAGGCAGGAAAGGATAAGTCAAGTGGGGGTCATGGTTGTCGGCCAGCCCCCAGCACCTCTGACATCACCTGCGGCCACCTGTTTATGACGTACTTGCACCTCAGACTGCAGGTATTATTTAACATACATAATACACCTGCCTTCTCCTTCATACGTACATAAAGTATCATACCATCAAGATGCCACTACCAGGTATTGGGTGGATCGGTGGGGTAGGGGGGAAGAAAGTGATGAAGTGTGTGTGTGTGTGTGTGTTATTATTCCCTTTTCGATGGATTTGATGTTTATATATGGACTTACAGCCTCAGGGAAGGTGTTCAAGATGGCTTCCTCGTATTGTAAAGACTTTAGTATGGAAATGCAACGTGATTTACTCTTCTGGTTCAAATGTTTAATTTGGGAGGCGTTGGGTTAGGTTAGGTTAGGTTAGGCTATTTAAGATGTTGTTTAAATAATATTAATTAACCTTTAACTTAAAATTTTGTACCAGGAGTATTAATAGGGGAGACAGAGGGAGTTATAGAGAGAGAGAGAGAGAGAGAGAGAGAGAGAGAGAGAGTTATTTTGTGAGTAGGAAAAGGAAGGGAGAATTTTTTGTGACAGTGGAAGAGGAAGGAAGAGTAAGAGAGATAGGGAGTGTGGATGCTCCTCTCTCTTATCCTTCCTCTTCTACTTTCCCCCTTCCTCCTATCCCTTGCTTATCCCTCTTCCCTCACCTCTGGCCCTTGTGCCACTCTCCTTCCCCCTCAATTTCACTTCCTCACCCTTCCTTTCCTTCCCTTCTTCTCTTCTTCTTATTACTCTTCCCTCACCTCTCTCCCTTGTGCCATTCTCCCTCTCCCCCTCCCCCTCCATCCCTGTCCCTTGTCACAGTATATGAACTCCCTCCACACTCGCGGTAATGAGATATAGCAATTAATCAACTGGCAGTGTGTGTGTGTGTGTGTGTCAGACATTGGGTTGAAGCTGGCTTCGGCTTTGGAAGACAGGTTTTTTAGCTTGGCTTTGGTTTCGAAATTTTCTAAAAACTTCTCCCTCGCCTTCGAAGCCAACACACACACACACACACACTGACCGTATTGTGACGTCCCAGCTGAGCAGGTCCATGACTTTTCTATTCACACACTGACCTTACCTAGCAGATGCGTGCTAAAGCCTCTTATTAACATGTCATTAAAAATAACATGTCATTAAAAATTGATTGTAGTACCAGAATCCTGGAGGATAGCGAATGTGATACCGATTTTCAAGAAGGGAGGTTGATCACTATCTTCTAACTTCCGTCCAGTCAGCTTAACATCAATTGTAGGCAAATTGCTTGAAGCTATAATTTCAAACTCTATGTGAAATGATCTCGAGAAGCGCAAATTGATCAATGATTTCCAACATGGTTTCACAAGTTAGCGTTCACGTCTGACAAATCTATAAACATTCTTTTCAACTGTTTTCGAATCAGTGAATGGCGGCACGATTATGATGTGGTATATATCGACTTCAGCAAAGCCTTCAACAGAGTCACCTAAGAAAGACTAACATGAAAGGTGGAGGCTCATGGAATTGGATGAGATATTCTAAAATGGATTAGGGTGTGGTTACTGGACAGGAAACAACGAGTAAGCATGAACGGCACTAAATCCGATTGGAATAACGTCACTAGTGGAGTACCCCAAGGCTCAGTACTTGAACCATTACTATTTATTATATACATAAACGGCATAGATATCGGCGTAGACAGCAATATAAGTAAATTTGCTGCTGACACTAAAATGGGGCGTGTGATTAAATATGGTGAGGACTCCACAAAACTACAGGATGATCTAAAAATTTTCGTATGGCCTAAAAAATGGCAGATGAAATTTAATGTGGACAAATGTAAAGTACTTAGTCTAGGAGATGTAAACCGAGAAACCAGATATCAGACGAACAACAATGTTATAGAGAAATCCGACTGTAATCGCTCATATGAGCGATTACAGTCAAAACGTTTTTGGGTCTAGGGTTAGACCAACGAGAACAAATATAATGTCCTTCAGGAAAATGTTGGCTGGCGAGAATCAAGATGTTGCCCCTACAGTAGAAGGTGATAGTCTGCCCCTCAGGCAGTCACACAGCTGCTACCAGCTCCATCTCGCTTAGTAAGCTATTCTGAGTTGTAAACAGTTTCTTCTCTTAACATGTGGTTGTGCGTGGCGATAACACTCCCCTTGTCGGGCTTCGCTCGAAATTACGGCCAACCATTAGATTCACTCTCCGACCCCTTCCAACCTGAGGGACACCAGAGTACTGTACTTAACGGGGTTGTGTGGCGGTAAAATAAAACAAAATTAATATTATAAATTAATTTAATTGGAATTGGTTAATTTTACCGCCACACCACCCCGTCAAGTTCTGTACTGCAGTGTCCCTCAGGACTCATTTAGTTTAAAACTCGGGTTGAAACAAGACGACCCTCTTCAAGGAAATATGTTGTTTAATAATACGGGCGAGAGTCTCGTCGCTGGGCATATTAACCCGTTATAGTACCTCCTTGTTTCCTCACACAGCCAAACTGTGGAATGCTCTGCCTTCTTCTGTGTTTCCATACTTATACAATCTGTCTCACTTTAAAAGGCTGGTTTTCCGGCATCTTCGTGGTGTAGATTAACACAGTATAACCTTTTTACTCTCTCTAGCATCCACTGACTCGGAGGAAAGGGTTGTCCAGAGATGATCACGATATCCCCAGTGTTTTTGAAGAATCTTTGTTACTGACATAGTGTTGGGAGATATTCCGTTACCCACCTCTTCCAAAATTGGTCCGCGATGAATTGGGCATGCTTCCATCTTCTGGCAGGTCGGCTTGGCGTTGGTGGGTAGGCCTCCAGTTGCTTCTCCGACAAGTCACACACGTCCGTATTGTGCGGTCGAGTAATTTACGGCACTTCGGTATCCAGTATCTCCCATGTATTATGGCAAGAGTGTGTTCTCGTCCTGAGTGTCTAGCTCTAGTCGAATGTACCTCTCACGATGGGCCCCGTGATCCTGTTGTCCCTCGGCAACAGTATGGGATTGTTCTGGCCTGGGTGGAGAGCGGCATGTTTCAGTCAGCCGCCTACTCTGATCAAACCGTCCGTCTCAAGATGAGGTTCCACCGACTTACGTCGCTACCTCTCACGGGTTGTCCCTGTTGTAACATTCCTAGTTCTCGAGGGAATCTTTTCCTCTGCATAAATCTTAAGACGACTAAATTCGCATCTTCCAATTCGCTGACCTTGAGTCGATGTTCTCGATGATGCTTGTCCTTACACTTCCCAAGCCGCCATTCTTTAAACCTTCTAATCCACGTGGCGCCATTGTTCTGCATTGGAGTCTTCTTGTATCGTTGCCACTTGATTGGCCACGAAGGAATGGAAGCGTCTTTCGGTGTTTCTTATGTACTGAAGGACTGCCGTACTGTCTGTCCAGAACACTGATCTGTCTATTTGTAATTCAAGTTCTCGTCGTAGTTGTTTGTCTGCCTTGGCAGCCAGTACTGCCGCACAGAGCTCGAGTCGAGGTATGGTCTTCTGTTTCAGAGGGGCTAGCTTGGTCTTGCCACACACGAAGGAGATATGGTGGGTTCCATCTTCACACGTGGTCCTCTGATACGATACAGCTCCATATGCTTGTTGGGAGGCGTCGTAGAAGTGATGTAGTTGCACGGCAGCCACTTGATTTGCATCCTCGGGTCGGTAGCACCGTGGTACGTGTACCTGTGATAGGTGAGGAAGTTCATCTAGCCATCTTCGCCAAGCCACCCTGTTCTGTTCAGCCATTCGTTCATCCCACCCAACACCTCGTCTACACTCATCTTGAAATATGATTTTGGCTCTTATGACGCTCGGAGCGATGAGTCCCAGTGGGTCATATATGGAGCTGACCATACTCAGTAGGCTTCGTTTCGTCTCCGGTTTCTTAGGGATCTGGACCCGGACCGCAAGTTCGTCCTTTTCCAGGTCCCACACGATTCCTAGCGCTCGTTCAGTGGGGAAACTGTCGTCTTTCAAAATTACTTCCTCTACTCCCACGGCTTTCTCTGTCTGTGGAATTGCCTTGAGGACTTCCTTGTGATTACAGACCCACTTCATAAGTCTGAATCCGCCCTTCTTCATCAGCTGTCTCAGTCAATGGGTAATTATCGTTGCCTTCCCCGGCGAATCTACTGAGAGAAGCAGATCGTCAACGTAGAAGTTACGATTCGCTTTCCTGATGTCGTCATGGAGACTTTCCCTTTAATCTTGAAACGTTCGTTGTAGCGCATACCCGGCACATGAATGGCTCCACACACCTCCGAAGAGGTGTACTGTCATTCGGTAAGTGGTGGGGGCCCCTGACAGCTGGTCGTCCGTCCACTATAAGAATCGTAAGACGTCTCTATGTTAGGGTACTACTCGCACTTGGTGGAACGTTGCCTCGATATCAACCATGAGTGCCACCTTTCTTGGCTGTTCAATGACATTGACTCAAATTCGGCTGCACTATCAAAAACTATTCTCATCTTTTCTGGCTTGTTGGGATTCAACACAGGGTGGTGTGGGAGATAACAGGTCTTCCCGGGTGGAACACTGAGTTCTTGACGCGGGACTCGCTCAGCATGTCCCTCGTCGACTAGACGTCTCATCTTTTCTTGATACCTCTGAGAGAGCCCTGGGTTCTTTAGGAAGCATTTTCTCAGTCCCGCCAATCGCTGTTCGGCAAGCTTCTTATTGTCTGGGAGTCCCGGATCTTCATGGCGAAACGGGATGGGAAGTTTGTTGTGTCCGTCCACTTGATTAATTGACGTTGACCACTACATCAGGACTCTCTTGTCTTCGACAGAGATGGGATCATCGTGGGAGCTGCCAAGGGTCGTGTTATCGTATAGAGCGGTAGGAAGAGGATCTATGTCAGAAAGACTGGACTTCGTGTCAATATTGGTCGGACGATCGCGCGAGAGTGTTAGTGTTCATTGCGGATAGCCGCACCGGCAACCGCTAGAACTGGTGTCAGAAAAGACTGGTCTCGGTGCCAAAATTGTTCGGACAAGCGCGCGAGAAGGTTACCATTCATTACTGACAGGCCGCGAGGACACGTGTCAGATAAGAGCCTGCGCGCACAATTGTGCGTGATGATAACACCGACTGTGAGAATGATTTAAGAATAATGATAAGTAGGAATCCTAAACCAAGTCAGCACTGTGTATTTGCTCGAAACAAGGGTAACAAAGTATTTGGGTTCATACAAAGGACTGTTCGTAACAAGACTAGCGAGGTTATCCTTGAACTATATCTTGCGCTTGTGAGACCTCACTTGGATTACGCATACGCAGTTCAGTTCTAATCAACGTATTACAGAATGGATATAGAATCCCTAGACAAAATTCAGAGGAGAATGACAAGACTATTATAATCCCGGGCATTAGGAACCTTGAGGACAGAGACAGATTAAAGCATCTTAATTTGCACTCCCTCGAGAGACGTGGAGTGAGGGACGATATAATCGAGGTGTATAAATGGAAGTCAGGGCTAAACAAAGGTGATATAACAAAGGTACTCAAACTATCCAACCAGGAGCGAACTCGTAACAATGGTTTTAAATTAGACAAATTTAGATTTAGGCTTGAGATAGGTAAACATTGGTTTGGAAATAGAGTAGTGGACGAGTGGAACAAGTTACCAAACATCATCATTAACTCGAATACGCTGAATAGCTTCAAACATAGGTTGGATGGATATATGAGCAATAGGGGTTGGGTGTAAATGGGACTGCTCAGTATGGACCAATAGGCCCGCTGCAGTTTCCTCCATTCTTATGTTCTATTGGTCTTTTCCTAATGGCCTGACCTGAACCACGAACAAGCACTTCCCCTGCCTCCTCAATTATACAAAGTATTTATCTCCAACACACTGCCAAAGTGAGAGCTCTACAGACTGATGATAATATCACACAGACCATCTACACTGAGGGATCTCTTAACACCGCCTGTGGGAGGGCTGGAAGTGCTCTTGTTGTGACTCAACCTGACAGTAATATAATTGAGAAAGGAGTTTGAATTGACAACTGGGCATCCGCTCTACAAACTGAATTAGTTGCCATACTCACAGCTATTAAATTCATTGAAACCACTGTTACTGACAGTCTCATCATCACTGACTCTCTATCCTCACTACTCGCCATTGACACCCTCAACTCAGTTGTCACGTTCTTGTCTCTGAAGCCAGACACAAATATGCGTATCTTGTTGACCGGGGTGTCAAGATCAAACTGTTGTGGATCCCCTCTCACATAGGCCTCATAAAACATGATCGAGTCGATGCCCTCGCCAAACTCGCGTCTAACAAAGACAATGTTGAATACAATTTGGGTCTGTCAAAAAGAACCCTTAAAACTGTAATTAGGAAGGAACTTATTGATGAATTTGCCGCAAGTAGACAAGTGCAAACAGGCAGTAGTCGATCCTTAGTTTACCATGTTGAGATGTATCAAGTGAAACATGTATATGGAGCAAGTAACAAGATCACTAGATTACAAGATGTTGTAACCGCTAGATTAAGGTTAGGATAAAATTACCTCTGGCAGTATGTTCCTCAAGCAGATGTAAACAAGACTAAATGTAAAATGTGTGGCTAGACATATGGCCACACACGTGAACACTACGTCCTTGACTGTGTGAAGATGGAACCTTTTAGGGACAGGTCCAAGCACACTGTGTGTGAAATGGCACAACACTTCATCCCTAATGGCAAGATAGCCGACATATTAAGAGTGTATCCACTTTTTTGTACTTAGTAACAATATCATTTCTCATGTATAGAACCCAATACTTCGCACGCAAATGTGAATAACAAAGTGTGCGGCCAGACATACTGCCTCACTCGCCTGTACTCACGCATTTGTGAATAAGTTACCCTATACGTATAGAACTAAACAAATAATGTAATTTAAATACTGTGTAACATTCAGTGCCATAATATCCCGACCATGGGGGATAATCATTATAACCTGTTGTAAACTCTACTCTATAATCCTTTTGCGCTACCGCTCACAGGATGAGTGTGGGGTGCACAATAAAGTAGCCGCTGTAAGCGGCAAAATCAAAATCAAATCAGCCCCGGGTGCTGGTGGCTGACCCACAACACCACCTTGATAATCTTAAGACGATTCATTGCGAAGCGTCTCTGCGAGTGTTGATTGTAAATTACTGTTTAGTTGTACTTTATATTTAGTAGATTATTTTTTGCATTACTGATATGTTATGAGCAATAAATATTGTGAATGAATGAATGGATAAAAGGATTAATATGAATGACGAAGAATAATTAATAAATGAAACGAATGGATGTACAAAATGAATTATGATAAATAATGAATAAAATAAAACAAAAAATAAATATAATTTATAAAGATCAATTTTTACTATAGCCAGTCTATAGGGAGAGTCAAAACTTACCCCAATAACAACCAGCCTACAACATTAGGGTGTGTCATAGGAGGGAAGATCAGCTAAAACTAATGGCCCATCACTTTTTTGGTAGATTTTAGTGTATATAAACAGAAAATAATTTCAGTTTCTATATTTTGCAACCTTTTGCTTGGTAAATTTTAGCGTGAAATTTATCGAAAATCTAACGTACAGCTGCATTAGTGCATTACAATTAAATAGTGAACATTGCTTTCTGACTTCATTCTTTAACAACCCAACTAACAATATCTTTTTCTGTTTCAGATTCTGATGCATTTATAAGTTGATAATATTTGCGATGGCTGCTTGTGTCAGGACGAGGAACCAAAAATCCAGCCATCTCAGTCACTATCTTGGGTCTGGGAGAGAGCTCCTGAAGTCGGAGTTGCCTACATTGAGATATGCTTTGAGATACGGTGTTTTAATCAGGCAAATCAGTGAAAAGAACCAAAGAACTTACACAAAAAAGACATTGCCAGTGATATGACCAAAGCTGTCTTGGCACAGTACACTCTGGCTAACGCTCAGTTCAAGCCTCCAGTCATAACAAGTCAGAAGAAGATTAGTGAGAGACTGCTAGCCAGTTGGGAAAAGGCAAGAGATATCTCTCTTGGGAGAGGAAAACTTGCAGTTAAGGACAGCTTTGCCAAGCAACTGGACCAGTTATTTGACATAATTACTTGCAAGTGCCCAATTGTTCTCTGTCCTGAGTTTGGATGCGATCGTGACTGTAAATCCGAGGCCCACATCTCCTGTATTTGCAAGCGTGAACTGAAGATTCCTGTGATCGAACTGGCATTTGTCAAAGCACAGAGAGAGAAGACTGGCAGTATAGGGGCTCTCATGATTTCTAGCCAAGATATTCCGGAGTCCAAGAGACAGGAGGCTGCCACAGAGAGACAGAAGAGGAGAAGAGTTGCCGAGGAAAAGAGACTTGAGAAGGCCCAGGGTGAGGTAAAAAAGGCCGATGATTGGAGTCAAGCTGATTCAGAGTTTAATGACTTCCCCATGGCTGATCCGAGTGCTGACCAGGAGAATGTTGACTTTGTCCCTAACCCAGAAAATAATGATCCCAAACCTACCAGGCATAAGATTCGAAATAGGAAAGATATCCCGAGCATAGCTCTGGCCAGCATGCGACACCACACTGGTCTCAGAGAAACTGCAGAGATAGCAACAGCTGCCTGGATTGACGGTGGTTTGATAACACCTGATGATGTTCACCTGGTAAGGAGAGCTCAGGAGAATCTTGTCAGTAACCTAGAAGAGGAGTTTGATAAGGGGATAAGAGAAAATGGAATCATTTGTTTGTTCTTTGATGGGAGAAGGGATGACACTAAAGTGTTCATGAAAGTTGGAGATTCTGACAAGTTGTTCCCTGCCATGGTGAAGGAGGAACACTACTCCTGCTGCAGTGAACCAGGAGGGAAGTATTTGTGGCATTTCACTCCAGAGAAAGATGACATCAGGAAACCAGCTGAGATAGTGGCAGATAACATTGTGAACTGGCTCAGAGAGAGGAACGTAGACCAGACCCTGCAGGCCATTGGAGGGGACAGCACCAACACGAACACAGGGTGGCAAGGGGGGGGTCATACAGTGGATAGAGCGGAAGATTGGGAGGAAGCTGGTCTGGATTATTTGTGACCTCCACACCAACGAGTTGCCACTCAGACATCTGATCCAGGAGCTGGATGGCAAGACTCTTTCAAACAACAGATGGTCTGGTTCCTCTTGGCAAGATGCTGGACTCTGCCACCGAGTTAGAAATATTCCGAGCTTTGAAAAAATCACAGTTGGCCCTCCACTCGTTGAGCTTGCACATACTGTCATTGACGACCTGAGTACTGACCAGTACTATGGTTACATGATTTGCAGTGCCATCAAAACTGGGGTCATGCCTGATAGACTTGCTTACCTGCAGATAGGTCCAGTCTCACATTCTAGGTGGCTTACAACGGCTCTCAGGTTCTGCAGAATTTGGGTTGCTCATCATAAACTGAAAGGGAACCAGCTTCACAACCTGAGACTTATTGTCCAATTCATCGTGAGTGTCTACTTGCCAAATTGGTTCAACACCAAGGTCAAGTCATCGTTCTCCGAAGGTCCGAGGCATGTTCTCTTCCAGCTTGAGCTCCTGAGGAGTCAGCCAAGGAAGGTTGTTCAGATTGTGGAGGAGACTGTGAGGAGATCTTCCTGGTATGCTCATCCCGAGGCAGTTCTGCAGACAATGCTCTGCAGTAAGGATGAGGAGGAGAGAAGAGTGGCAGTCAAAAAGATCTTGGATATGAGACTTATGAGAGGATCTGGGCATGACGAATCAGTTGGTGACGATTCCTTCAGGGTCAGGAAGACTCCTGAAGTCACTCTAGGTGCCAAGACCCTCACTGATCTCATAGATCTGGATAACATCCAGGCTGGCAGTGAGCCCCCTCTTACCTGCAGCCTCACCAATGTTCAAGTCAGAGCTTTCCTGGACAACCCCATGCATGTCCCTGCCTGGCCCTCGCACACCCAGAGTATAGAGCGTTGTGTACAGCAAGTGAGCGAGGTCAGCAGTCACGTGTACAGCCAGGAGAGGAGGGAAGGCTACATCCGAGCTCAGGTGGTCAGCAGGGAGGTGATGAGTAGATACAGAAGCAAGAAAGACATGTTCTCTATGGTGTGCAACAACACCGGGTCGTAGTAGTAAAACCGGTTTTTGTATTTGATGATTTTGTTTTCTAAAGGAATATTAAATTTAATAAATGTGTCAAGATCATTCGTTTCACTATTCTGGATCATTTTCATCCTAATTAATTAATCTGATACATTTACTTTACTTTAAATAAGCTATTTAGTGGTGTTGGTAAAAGGGTGGGAATACTGAATTTTCATAAGATTTCAAGTTAAAATTTACCTAGCAAAAAATTAAAACTTTTCAAATCTGAAGATATCACATGATTCTGCACATAGAACTACATCATTAATACCATGGGCCGATTTTTCAAACTCAAAAAAAAAAAATTCGCCTCCGTATGACACACCCTACTACAACATACGTGTTCGCATCAACATGTACACTGAGATGATATAGTATATTATATAGGTAATGGTGTTAAACTTTCGTCTAGCCTTGGCTTTGGTTTCGGCTTCGGCTTCATGACTCTTAAAATGGCTGACTTTGGGTTTGTGACTTTCCAGTGGTTTTGGATAACTGTCAAGTAGCGATAATTTTCAGGTATTTCTCTTTTTGGGAAACTTTTTGACCGGGTATAAGCGATCATTTAGAATTATTTTAGATCAACAAAACTCATGTAAATGAATAGCTTTATATAAAACACACTGACCTAACCTACTTTAAGTATGGTTTGTTTGTCTGATGATAAACAACGTCTTCAACGAAACGGAAAATTGATTATATGCAAATTTATTTCCATTGATACAGCAATAGACACAAACACTTATCCTTTTGGTTTTTAAAGTTTCATAGAAGAATTATTCCTATTTAGTGAGATTTACACACACACACACACACACACACACACACACACACACACACACAAAACAATGCTTGGTGAAATATAATCTTATAACACCCGTCCCTCTTCCCTCAGCCCTCAGCCCTTTGAGTAAATTACCAGTTTTAATTGTGTAGTGAAAGGGAGGGACCCCTTGCCTCTGTGGTGAAGCCTTTAACTACCACTATGAAGCCTTTAACTTCCATTGTGAAGCCTTTAACTACCACTATGAAGTCTTTAATTACCACTATGAAGCCATGCCTGCCATTTTGAAACTTTGACTACCATTATGAAGCTTTCAACAATTTGAATCCTTTAACTACCACTATGAAGCCTTTAACTACAATTATTAAGCCTTGACTACCAATTTGAAGCCTTGACGACCATTATGAAGCTTTGACTACCATTATGAAGCTTTGACTAACATTATGAAGATTTCAACCATTTTGAAACCTTTAACTGTCATTGTGAAGCCTTTGACCATTAGGAAGCCTCGCCTTCTTTTATCACACCACACCTCTACCCTTACACCACCCCTCTCCTCTCAAACCACCCCTCTCCTCTCACACCATCCCTCTCCTCTCAAACCACCCCTCTCAACAGGCCTCTCTTCACACTCCTACCACTACTTTGATGTCTTTCAGAATACAGTATGACGATCATCCAGCTTTGATATAATGATATGAGTTATTAAGAATGTCACCTAGGTTGGTTAACTTTGAGGTGACTCTAGAGGCCGATACGGGACTAGCAGGATCGTCCACAGATGTTACACGTATGGAGGGCTACATCTAGTGTGCGAGGGGCGGCGGCAGCGTCTTTCTGCATTGATGCTTGTCTGCTTCGGAATGCAATCAGGCTAACTAGAAACTATTGACACCTTCTCGTGTGGTGCTCCTCCAAGCGTTACGGTGTGGAGTGATCGTCTCCCAGGTCAGGGGTCGAATTGATACTTTATTCAGGTTTGTCTTAAGACTATCCTTATACCTTTTCAGTTGTCTGCCAGCGTTACGTTTACTATTCGCTAGGTGACTGTAAAGAACCTGCTTTGGCAGTCTATTGTTGTCCATGCGGGTAACATGGCCAGTCCAACATAGTTGTTCATGGATAATGGTAGCCTCGATACTCCAACATATGGTGTCAGCGAGAATAATGGCATTTGTTCTCTTGTCTTTCCAGCAAACTCGGAGGATGGAATGTAGACTACGTTAGTGAAAGTTTTTAAGTGCCTTGACGTGCCTCCTGTATGTGACCCATGTCTCGCTTCCATTTAGCAGGGTGGGAAGGACCATTACTCGATATACGTGCAACTTTATAGATAATTTCAGCTTCCTACAGCTGAAAACACGAGTATGGAGTCTGCCAAAGGATCGACATGCACATCTGATCCGATGTTGAATATCTTCATCGATGTCGGTGGTGGTGAACAGGTGGGAGCCAAGATACCGAAAGTGTATAACATTGGAGATTGTAGTACCGTTAAGCTGGATGGATGGTGGAGGTGTGGCTGAACCAGGGACAGGCTGAAAGAAAATCTGAGTCTTAGGTACATTCACCTCAAGGCCGAAGTGTGCATACACATCTGCACAGGTGAGCGACAAGGGTGTGGCCGGCTGTATTTTGAAGTTCAGTAATAAAAGTTGCCGACAACTTTGTTACTGTTTTGAGTCTCTTTATGTTGAAAAGACGCTTCTTCCTGTATTGGATGTCCACCCCGCCGACTCAATTGGCACTGGCACGAGTAAGGAAGGTAGCCAAGAAAATAGAAAAGAGAGTTGGCGTCAGTACACATCCTTGTTTAACCCTCGTTTGGATGAGGAAGAACTCGGACTGGGTGCCAGTGTGCAGGACACTACGGTTCATGTCATCGTGGAGTTGCTTCACAATAGCAATGAATTTTGGTGGGCAGCCAAAATGGCTGAGGGTCCACCAGAGGGCTTCCCTGTTGACCAAGTCGATGAAGGCCATGTACAGATTACGACGCTGTGCACTTTTCCTGTATCTGGCAGGCAGCAAAGACATGTCAGTGATGCCACGTGATGGTCTAAAGCCACATTCAAATTCTGAGAGGAATTTTCCGCCTCAGGAAAAAGCCTGTTTAGGAGGACTTGGGCAATAATTTTTCCAGCTACAGACAACAGCGAGATCCCAGAGTTGTTGCCACAATCTGACCAGTCTCCCCTTTTCTTATAAATATTGACGATCGAGGCATTTTTAAGGTGTTGGGGATTTCCTCCTTCTCCCATAATTATATTCTCCAGGAGTGAGTGGAGGCGGCTGATAAGCAGAGGTCCTCCTGCTTTATACACCTCGGCTGGGATTCCACCAGGCCCTGTGGCTTTGTTATTTTTCATCTGTTTGATGGCAGTAGTTACCTCATCCAGGGATGGAGGATAGCTGAGGTGATTCAGCCCTGGATGATGAGGGACCTGCTGGGTAGTCAGGACATCCACATCGGTGTTTTGGTTGAGCAGATGAATGGGACTGCTCTTTCCAGCGCTGAAGGAGGCCTTCTTCATCTTTAATTAGGGAGTTACCGTCGGATGAGCGGAGGGGAGCTGCGCCAGAATTGATTGGCCCATAAACTGTTTTAGTGGAATCGAAAAATTCCTTCCATCTTGTGTTGATTTACAAGTTTTTGCATTTCACATGCTTTATTTTTAAACCAGTCGTTCTTTAGATTGCACTGCTTGTGCTGGGCCGCCGCTTTCTTCTTGTGGAAGGTATCAGTTTTAGTCCAAAACTGAGAGTTGTTCTGCCATTCAGTTAAAGTAGCACGTTTATCATTGACGAGTACATTGATTTCCGGGTCATTTTCATCAAACCAGTCCAGGTGTATTCTTTCCACCTGGCCGAGGGTAGTCTCTGCAGGTTTTTGTCATAACAGTGTCAATAACACCCCATTCTGCACTAGGATTTGGGTTGTTTGTTGTCGTGTTTATTACCAGCCCATGTTCGAGCTGCTCTCTGAAAGCATGTGCTACCGCTGGATCCGCCAGACGATTAGTGTTAAAATCTCTTCTGGAGGCTTGTTGCCTTTACCGTTTTGGGGTGACGTGAATTAAGAGCTTGGCCCTGACGAGCCGATGATCAGTGTCGCAGTGGTCTGAGCCACACATGGCCTACATAAACAAGGTATTGTTGATAGTGAGGTTGTGCGCAGCACACTTACTGAGGAGCAGTAGGCCGTTGGGATTATACTTGCCTGGTCGATTTCTCCCTATGGTTCCTTGCCAAATGTCAGCATCTCTTCCGACTCTGGCACTGAAGTCACCTAGGAGCACAGCCTTATCTTCTCTGGGTATAGAGGTTAGCACTCTTTCAAGGTCGGCGTAAATGGCCTCCTTGATGTCATCCTCCACTTCCAGTGTTGGGGCATATGCTACCCTGTCCCCTCACACCACCCCTATCTCGTGTCATAATCCTCACCCTGCTCCTATCTGACATACCTCTCTCTCTCTCTCACACACACACACCTCCCCTCTCACCTCTCCATCCAGGTGAGTCTGGGCGTCACCTTAACTATAGGTAATGAGGGGAAGAAGTCTTTTCCCCTCTAACGAGACACCTATTTTTTGCCCAACAGGGGAAGGGAGGTGAGAGGGGAGACAGACAGTTGGAGAGAAAGAAGGGCGAGTGGGAAGAAAGGAAGTAGACGGGAAAGGAAGAGAAAAGGGGGAAGGGAAGGGGTGAGAAGAAGAGTTGAGGAGAAAAAGGGAGAGGGAAGAAAATCTGAGGAGGTAGAAGTGAGAGGGACGGTGAGAGGTGAGAAGAAGAATTAAGGAGGTGGAAGCAGGACGGAAAGAAGGGGAGAGTTTGAAGGTTATTAATGGAATGGAAAAAAGAAAAGAGAGTAAGATGTGGAAGAGGGAAGACAGAAAGAGGTGGAAGAGAGAAAGAGGGAAGAGGTGGAAGCGGTATGAGGAAAAGCGGTGGAAGAGGGAAGAGGGTGGAAAGAGGGAGAAGGGAACGTATGCGAGTGGGCAGAGAGAGGAGACAGGAAGGGGAGGATACCGATGAGAGAGAGAGAGAGAGAGAGAGAGAGAGAGAGAGAGAGAGAGAGAGAGAGAGAGAGACTGTACACAGCTGCTGGAGAATAGTGCAGGCTTTTTCTAGCTTGGGAATTAATTGGGTCGTCGTAGAGCTATTGTGTGTGTGTGTGTGTGTGTGTGTGTGTGCGTTGAAAAGGGAAATGTTAGACCGAGAGATTAAATAATAAAGTCAAAACAAAATGAAAAATATAGATATAAATTTACATATTTTTCGACTACATATTTACGGTTTTCTTTACTATTCTCGTCGTGTACTCCACCCCACTTGTTATTCTATCTCGCTAATCTATCCCTGTTTACCTCCTCCTCCTTCCTCCCCCTTCTTCCCCCTTTCCCTCCCTCGCCCACCTCCTACATCCTCCTCCCTCCCTCCCCCCCTACTCCTTCTCCTACTCCTCCTCCTCCTCCCCTCTCGTCCTCCTCTTCCTCCCTACCCTCACCACTGACCAGCACAGCACAAACTGAAACAAAATGCATCGGTATCGTAAATCAATCCCCCTCCCCCCTTCCTTCTCTCTCCCCCCTTCCCCCTCTCATTCCCCTTCCCATCCTCTTCCCTACCCACCCCCCACCCTGGTGACAGAACAGTCCACCCCTTCCCAAATTTACTACCTGGTCCGGAAATGCAAATTTGTTAGTTGGCTACCAGGCGTGAGTGTTTGAAAGTGGGAAGGAACACGACATATTGTTGAAGTTGGTGAGGTAGTGAGTAAGAAAATTTTTAATAATTGGTTTTTAATTTGTCTGTCTGTCTGTCTGTCTGTCTGTCTGTCTGTCTGTCTCTCTCTCTGTTTGTCTCTGTCTGTCTCTGTCTGTCTGTTTGTTTGTGTGTTTGTTTGTTTCTCTCTCTCTCTCTCTCTCTCTCTCTCTCTCTCTCTCTCTCTCTCTCTCTCTCTCTCTCTCTCTCTCTCTCTGTCTGACTGTCTGTCTGTCTGTCTGTCTGTCTCTCTGTCTCTGTCTGTTTGTCTCTGTCTGTCTGTCTGTCTGCCTGCCTGCCTGCCTGCCTGCCTGCCTCCTCTCTCTCTCTCTCTCTCTCTCTCTCTCTCTCTCTCTCTCTCTGTCTGTCTGTCTCTCAGTACCGGTTATCTCCCGCTGTGTGTGGCAATGCTTGGTACTATCTAGGAAGCTTGTTGACAATAGATGATTGGTGTAGTTGCTGCCCAGAATTTCAATGAGAACTTGACTCTAACCTTATCTTTTATGGCTATTGACACGAAACTTACCTAAAGGTAAATCGGTGTTATGAAGGAGATTGTTGTTTATATAATGACTTATCTAAATAATTAACTATGATAAATTGGTCATTTTTTAGTTAACTGTAAAAATAACAGTTCATGATTATATGGAAATATTATACACTTGACACATACACACACACACATACTTAACACACACACACACACTTAACACACACTCATACGTAACGCACTAACACTTAACACACACACACACACACACACACACTTAACACACTCATACATAACACACACACGCACCGACAGATATAAGAACAGCACCATCCCATCTATTGTTAAAATAATAAACAACTCCTGATTTATGTACTGTATAGCCCTGTAAATGTATTCAATGCATATCATATCATTATGTCTAAATCTAATGTAAGTCTGTATATTTTAAGCCACCGGCTGCAACTTTATTAATAAACCGTTTATTATTATTATTATTATTATTATTATTATTACACACACACACCTTAAATATACTCACACTTACACTCACACTTAACACACACTTACACCTTTTATCACATACACTCACACACCTTAAACACACACGCACACACACCTTAAATATGCTCACACTTACATTCTCATTTAACACACACACACCTTTTATCACATACTCTCACACACCTTAAACACACACACACTCACACATAACACACACACACACATACTTAACACACACTCACACATAACACACACACACACACATACTTAACACACACATACACACTCACACGTAATATACACATACTTAACACACATACTCACTTTTAACACGTACACTCACACACTTAACACACACACTCAAACAATTAATACACACACTTACACACTTAACACACACACTCACGCACTTAACACACACACTCACGCGGCGCAGACTACTATGGCTACAACAACGCTCTCTCCACCCTGGAAATGCCATCCCACAGTGACCTCCACCACCACCACGCACTAGCAGGGTTTGGTAGTAGACTACTGCACCATCCTCTTTATCGCCACTTACTACCACCTGCAGTACTCCGCCCACCTCACGCAGTCCGCCACTACAACAAAATTCAGCCCATAAGAGCCGGCACTGATAGATATAAGAATAGCACCATCCCATCTATTGTCAAAATAATAAACAGCTCCTGATTTATGTACTGTACAGCCCTGTAAATGTATTGAACGTATATTATTATGTCTAAATCACATGTAAGTTATATATTTTCAGCCACCGGCTGCAACTCTATGATCTAGTCGTAATGCATATGGGACTAATCATTTATATTATATTGGGTAAGAGTAGCGAAACCCAATTGTCTGTTTCTTCTTTTATTGAAAAACTGTCGTTTATATAATTCCTGAGTGTAAATCAACCGTACCTTCCACTATTTATGAGTGTGAAGGGAGAGGACAGCGGCTATGTAAATAGACAGTTTAATCACGTCCTTTTGATGTGAGATTATGAGTGAGACTTCTATGAGTAGTGACCCATCGAGGGAGAACGGAATAGACACGTCGTCCTCCCTTGAGGGAAGACGGAACCATCCACCATGGCTCTCAAATAGTGTCTTCCTCTAGTCAAGGATATCAAACTACTGCCCGCTTTAGGCGGCAAGGGAGCCGGCTACTTAATGCCTTAACTCAGCATAATATGACTCAGCTTCCCATTGACACACCTTATCACGTGCACTGAACATGTCACCTCATAGCTAGTGAAAAGTTACAGGGGGTGAATCAGTATATATATCAAATGTAAGTAACCCATTTATATAATTCTTCTGTTTATGAAACAGGGGCCATTACATCTCTCGGTCACCTACCACCCGTGCTCCGCGAGGACTACACTAAACTCGCAGATAAACATCCTATACATAAGCCTAACCATTTTACAAACATATGTGTAAACACTAAGCTGGGGACTCTGAAACCATAGGTTCATCAACTACTGGGGTCCTAGACTTAAGTGTCTTACGGGCTAGTATCTCATGTACAATGGCAAAATTGGATGATTCTGACTTAAAACACAAACATTACTGCCGATATCAACACAATAGTGGAATCGTTAACTTGGGTAAGCAAATCACGGAATAGCATGGCAGAAATAATCTTCGCCTACTTCGTGTTTAAGAACGCACCTTCTTAGCAATGTACAACTTTTGCTACTGTAATCACGCTAGATGAATGAGTGTGTGGTGCTTTAGACTCTTTCTACGAAACATTCGTATTTGTGGAGAGCAATGGTACTGAGTTGTGAAGGGTTCTACACGGCATGGCTAAAAATTTACAGTCTGTGATACTTTACTGTAGAACTATCATAATTTTAGTTTGAGATGTGTCTATGACATCATTAAAAAATGTCCACTTTTCTATGTCTAAGGTTTGAAAAATTATTTAGATACAAACCAAAGAAATAACCTTATCCATCCATTTACAGGAAATTGATGAAAATTATAGTTAAAATAATTAAAGTATCAATAACTGAACAGGTAAGAAATAAATACTGGAAGTTATATTACGTCAGTATATATTAAAATAAGTGAGGCACTTATAACACATGATATGACCTACACGATGTACTATCAGTGTAACGTTATGTCGCGAACATGTAAATGTGTGTATATATTTAATTTATGCCTAGATACTACCTAGTCCTTGTAGGCTTCATTGAGGAATCCTTTCTAGAATTTCTTGAAAATATGAAATTGTTGCCGCAATCCCGTAGACTTGCGAGTGTCACTCGCAGGAAACACAGCTGATTCCAAGGTCCGGTGACTAGGTCAATGTCCACGAAAATCATGAGTACAGCAAACTGCTGCTCCCTGTCAGTCAACTCAAAGACTCTGGGGTTCACTGGGTACACTAGTGCATCCACCACACCATACCTCAGAAGGCTGAGACCATCTCTCATGATTAGAGATGTGTCATCACTAGGGGAGGGGTGCTGGGGTGCTGGTAACTGAAGATTCCAAGTGTTCCCTGAAGAAGGCAGTGATGGGTAGGGAAACACCGGGTAACACTGAAGTCCATTTATTAACGGATAGGAGATATACAAGTAGTGACTAGCGTGTGCCATGCACGTCCCACGGAGTCAGGCTGAGGCTGCCTTGCCATATGGCAGCCTCGGGGCAATGTTGCCACATAACAGGTGCATTGTTGCCACGTCATTACATACATAGATGCTACTCGGCACAGTAGCTTATATACAAGGTTGCTACTCGGCACAGTAGCTTAGATACATAACCTACAGTAACTGGGGGTTACTCAAGCCATACGAAAGAATTTTGTTGACAGGATGTTGATTGATGAGTAGTCACAACAACTGCAGTCACGTCCTGTCACACCCTGGGCAGTGAACGAATCATTTGCAGAAACTAATGTTCATTTCAGCTCACAGGATTGTTGCCATAATTCAGCAACTATTAATAACTCAGTTTAGGTAATAGATATCACTACAGGATATATCACTACACTTGGATATTTCATGTAACAAGTCACTGTTTTTTATTTTTATTGTTTCGTAAAACACTGATGACTTGTTATGTTGAATGTGTATATAGACCAGAATGTTGTTACCCGTTACTGATTTCTTTGATCATTGTAACAGATGTAACAGTAATATAACGGTTTCTTTGTAGATCCCTTGCCACGTATATAATAATTCTTCTTCCTTGTAGTAGTAAATGTAACACATATAACAATATCTTTGATTGCTATTTCATATTTACGTTTACGTTCCATATATGGGTTCTTCTTCTTCACCAGTATGCCACAGTAATGGGGAGAACATAATACCTCTGCCTTTACCAACTTTGTATATGGTGAGATGACTGTTAGTGTGATATAACAGTTATATGCAACAAGCTTCCTCTGTTGTCACCACTTGTAACAATCACTTGAGAAGCTATTTCGGATACACGTCCAGATGTAGATCAACCGTAACTTAGCGATGTAACACGGAGTGTTAAGAGAGAGGACGGCGGCTATGCAAATAGACAGTTTAATCACGTCCTTTCGATGTGAGATTATGAGTGAGACTTCTATGAGTAGTGACCCATCGAGGGAGAACGGAATAGTCACGTCGTCCTCCCTCGAGGGAAGACGGAACCATCCACGATGGCTCTTAAATAATGTCTTCCTCTAGTCAAGCATATCAAACTACTGTCCGCTTTAGGTGGCCAGGGAGCCAGCTACTTAATGCCTTAACTCAGCATAATATGACTCAGCTTCCCATGGACACACCTTATCACGTACACTGAACATGTCACCTCATAGCTGGTGGAAAGTTACAGGGGATGAATCAGTATATAAATCAAATGTAATTAACCCATTTATATAATTCTTCTGTTTATGAAACAGGGGCCATTACATCTATTAAAAAATCGTTTATTAATATTATTATTATTATAATTATTATTATTATTATTATTATCATTATTATTATTATTATTATTATTATTATTATTATTATTATTATTACACTGGTCAACAGCCAAAATGGTTCACACATGAGATCATGCTCACACAACTAATTTCATATTGCTGACTTCGAATCTGATATTTGTTTTGTTCTATCAGACCAGGTTTTATAAAAGAATCAATAGGTACAAATATTTAATATTCCATCACGTGTCGTGCAAAAGATGAGATTATCTCATGTGACTGTGCTTTCATGACTAATTTCATATTAATGAATATTCATTGGATGTTTCATTCTACCATCAGACCTACTTTCTTAAAGAATAAAAAAAATAGTAAATATAGTAACATTATCGCGTCATGCAAGATACAATTTTAAACCTATCACAGATAAGCTCATAAAAAATTGTACCAAAAAACATAAGTTCAAATCCTTTATAATGACAAAATATGAAGTTCTAAAAGTGCTTCTGAACTTTACTCTTTCTCTTGTACAGCTTGCTCTCTTCTCGTTGCAGTGTCCAGCAATAGTCGCCCATCATGTTAGGACTGAATTGTCCCTGATATCTGCTCTCCATTATGGCGATATCTTGATGAAATCTTTCGCCGTGTTCATCACTAACGTCTCCAAGGTTACCTGGGAAAAATTCATTATGAGAGTGGAAAAAATGCAATTTCAAGGACATCCTTGCTCCCAATGCATGATAATTCTGAAGCATGGTTGTTACGATTTCTTTGTAGTTGTCAACACGATAGTTTCCAAGAAAATTCTTTGACACATTGACAAATGATTCCCATGCTTTTTTCTCCAGTGGGTTCAATGTTTTGGTGAATTCGCTATCATTAACTAGTATACGAATTTGTGGTCCATTCAAGACACCTGCTTTCAACTTGGCTTCGGAAACCACACCACCTAGTTTCTGAGATAAGTATAGAGTCCCAGCACCGAATTGATCCATAGCTTTGATGAAATTTTTAGCCAAACCCAGCTTTAGATGCAGTGGAGGCAAAAATATCTTTTCTGGATCTACAAGCGGATTGTGAGCACAGATAAACCTTCCAGGCGCATCTCTTGGTCTTGTCGGCCAATCCTTTCTCACATAGTGCTCTGCATCAGCTCTGCTGTTCCACAAGCACAAAAAGCACATGTGCTTTGTGTAGCCACTCTGAGGGCCCAGTAGTAAACTGATGACTTTGAGATCGCCACATATCTTCCACTGGTGTTTCTGATACTCTATAGCGTCCAACAGAATTTTCATTGTTTCATAGCTCTCAGTCATTTTTGTTGCGTGTGCTATTGGGACAGATGGAAGCTGATTGCCATTGTGTAAAAGAACAGCTTTCAGAGAGTCTTTTCCTGAGTCTATAAACAGCCTCCAGTCCTCTGTCTTGTATGTTTCAGACTTGCAGAGTTGTTGCATGAGAGATACTGCGTCCTCGCAATAACAAAGGTTGTTTGCCATCTTGAAAAATGCAGACAGCTGTCTATGTCGGTAACGCGCTGTAGTGATATGCACTCCATCTTCTAGAAGGTTACGCTGCTTTAGTCTGGATCCCAAAACTTCAGCCTTTTCTTTTGACAAGTTTAGGTCCCTGATGAGATCATGAAGCGCTTCTTGAGTAAATAGTTTAGGCCTGGTATTTTCAGAGTCATCCTGGTAGTCGTTTTCCATTGAGGTAGAGGTAGAATCGGAATCACTCAATTCTTGTTCAGTCGGTGGATTTGGGACTGGAAGTTCAGCACTGTGCGGCACTGGTCGGATTGCAGAAGCAATATTGGGGTACTGTACCTTGCCTCGTGTCTTGATTTTTATTCCCTTAATATTTGTGAGACAGAAGTAGCAGTCACTACTGTGGTCTTTAGGTTCATGTCATATCATTGGTACAACAAACGGCATTCCTGAACTTCGTTTACCACACATCCACTCGCTCAGGTGGTTAACACAAGACTTACAGGCTACATGAGGTGCCCATTTCTTGTCTTGGTCACCCAAATGACATTTGAAGTAACTTTTGTAGTTCAGTCGAACAGCTTTTGTGATTGGTTTCTTGAGGCTATCAGGAGTGAAGGCACCACATATGTAGCAAAAACTGTCAGCACCGTTCACACACTTGCGACGTTCCATGTTTTGTTAATTTCAGAGTAATTACAAATCATGCAGGTGTAGATATGCAATATCATGAATCAGCAAACTGAAACAAACCAAAAAGCACAAATCAGGACAAAATAATTGCATAAGTGGAGCCAATGAGCATATAAATTACTGTATGAATAGCATGGGACACTAAATATATAAATATGCTGGTTCTGGAAAACTGAGCCTGATACAGCTATACGAATGTCATAATTGAGTTCAGCACATACAATTACACTAGAATCAGACTGTTTTGATCCAGAACCATGAGATTTTTTTTTTTATGTTGACCAGTGTTATTATTACAACACACACACATGCACCTTAAATACACTTACCCTTAATACACATACACACACTCATACTTAACATACATTCACACTTAACACACACACTGAACCTTAACACTACTACTACAACTACTTCTTTGTTGTCACTCAGAATCTAGCATGACGATCATGCAGCTATGATACAGTGGTGAGTTTTGAGGTGACTAAAGAGGCCGATACAGGACCTGCAGGGTCGTCCACAGATGTTGCACATGTGGGGGGATACATTTAGTGCGGGAGGGTCGGCCATAGCGTCTTTCCGGGACTGGCGCTTGTCTGCCTCGGTATACAGTCGGGCTAACTCGAAAGTATTAACACCTTGCGTGGTGCTCCTCCAAGCGTTACGGTGTGGAGCAATCGTCACACACACACATAAACACACACACACACATGTACACCTCAAATACGCTCACACTTAACACACATTCACACAGTTAACACGCCCATCCACACACTTAACACACTTATTCATACACTTAACACACTCATTCACACACTTAACACACTCACTCACACACACACACAACACACTCACACGCACTCAACACACTCACACACACTTAACACACAAACTCATTCTGCAGTTAATTTCGGGTGTGAGGTGCGCTGGAGCCGCTCGGTAATCCACGGTTCGCTCAGGTGAATATTTAACCTGCAAAGAAATTAACCGATTTACAGCTTCCGATTTACTACACCGATGTACAGTTACTATATTACTACATCGATTTAATATACCGTTCAATATTTATTGACAATATTCAAATATTGACAATAAGATTGATCGTGTGAGGATGTGGTTGATGGTATTAACAATACAAAATATTGATAGAATCTGGATCGATGAGTTTCAAAATATTTCTGATATTGTCAGTATTTATTGGCAGTGTGAGGCTAATATTGTTCATAACGGTCGTCCATGGCGTGCACATCTTCCGGTCTTGCTGATAGCGGCGGCAATGGGCCAGCTGCCCAAACAAAAAGTGACACTCGGGATGTGTTATTACTATTCATTTAGACATACAGAGAATTACCAGTGTTGTGGGATGTTGCTTTAAGGGATTACATGAACAAAGGAAAGAAAAATGCAGCTTATGATGAGTTGTTGATTACTCTCAAGGAATTGAAGAAAGATGCAATCCGTGAGGATGTCAAAAAGATCAATTCACTGAGGACAAATTATAGGAAGGAGCTAAAGAAAGTCCAGGATTCCAAGCGATCAGGCTGAGGGGTGGATGAAGCTTATGAACCAACATGTTGGACTTATGAAGAAGTGAGCTTTCTTGGCGATCATAGTGCCCCTTGCAAGAGTTTGTCCTCTGTGGCATCATCAGTAAAGGTAAGTAAATAATTGAGGCGCTTAGAACCGGAGGGGGCCTTCCGCCACCAAGCTACTTTCGAGGAAAACTCGCTCAAAGTTTACGTTCATATAAAAATCAATAACTTTTGAACTAATGAAGATATTGGAATGATTCAAACGTCAAATTGTTCCTTTCTTAATAGGAATTTGGATTCTGCATGATGGGGTCAGAGAGTTACTCCCTGGCAAGATGGGGGGTAAGAGAAGACTATAAAACAATAATCTCAATTTCGGGGGGGGGGGGGGGATGGCGGAAGGTCCCGCTCCGGTTCTAATAAGCACCTCATTTTTATACGGTCAATAAAATAGCCTATGACTATTGACTACATTACATTTTATTAGCACAAAATGTTTGCATTACAATAGAACAAAATACAATAAGTATTTAGGTGGATTGTCTAAAGCAAAAGCCAAGATCACAGTCACACAAGCTTTATGAGCAGACATTTTCGTCAGCACTTCTTCTAGGCCTCCTTGGTACAGACTGACAAGTTTGTCCGAAATATTGAACGTGTGAGGTGGCGGTTGTCAATAATTAAAATATTGATAGCTATCAATTTACTACACCGATTTACTATACTGTTATACCGCTCTCGGTTTATTACACCGATTTACAGCTACCGAATTACTACTCCGATTTACAACATCCGATTTACTACACCGATTTAAAGCTGCCGATATTTTTACCGATTCAAATTGACGATATCACTAGTGAGTATGATAAACGGCATTATTAATGTATATAAGTAACGATATTTCTTTTAATTATTGATGAAATTTTTTTAAGTATTGACGATATTTTCTCATTATTGACGGTATTTTCTAATTATTGACGATATTTTCTAATTATTGACGATATTTTCTAATTATTGACGATATTTTCTAATTATTAACGATAGTTTCTAATTATTGTGCGATATTACATCTAAAATTTCGATACCATCTCAAATTATTGCCGACGATATCATCAATGACTATAATTAGCGATACTACGAATGACTATAACTAAAGCGGCCGTCACACGTTCAATATTTCGAACAGTCTTGTCAGTGAGGCACCAAGTGCGTGCAGACAATAATATCGGCTCATAAAGCTGGTGTAGCTTTAATCTTAGAAGAAAAACGTAATGAACGGAAGCGGGGGTGAAGGAGTGGCTTACCAAGTGACAGAAATACACTCATACAAATCTGCTGAATGAGATAAAAGTGGTGGAACCTGTGATCTTCACTATTATTTTCAAGCCGCATCTTTCTTACTTTCTTTGACAATATCTAACAACTTGTCATAAGCTGCATTTTTCTTTACTTTGCCCATATAATCCTTTGATGTGACATCCCATAACATCGGTAATTCTTTATATGTATGAATAAACCGTAACAACACATCCTGAGCGTCAATTTTTGTTTAGGTAGGTGACAAAGCAAGACCAAGAGTACTTGTGCACTCCATGGCGCCCGTTGCTATGCTGGACCAATATTGACAACATTAGCCTCACATGGTCAATACTTATTGGCAATATTAGAAATATTTTGAAACTCATCAATCCAGATTCCATCAGTATTATGTATTGTCAATACCATCAATATCAACCCTACACAGTCAATTATATTGTCAATAAATATTGACTTTGTGAGGCGCCCTTAGCTATAGTGCCAATATAATTAATACAGTAGTAACTTTACTAAGACTATAGACAAGTATCTTAACTACTAGCATGATAATTAATGGGTATAACTAATTACGATTATCTTTACCTAGAAATAATTGAGAAGAATCCTCTGTTAGATAATTTATAGATATTAGAATTATCATTACCTAGGCATTATAGGCAAGAATCATATTTATAATTATTATTTTTATCTAATATACTAGAGGACTAGGCGTGTGTCTGTCTGTCTGTCTGTTTGTGTGTGTGTCTGTTCTGGGCAGTCGAAACGGCACAATCGTTTTTCATCAAACTTGGTGGAAAAATAGCAAAAAAATTCGTAGAGTGGAAAAAACCTGGTCCCATATCGATGGTTTCTTTAGGAAGCCATTAATTAACCATTTTATTTTCGCTGGAAAACAATGCAAATCTATGGACTTAGCGCACCCTCATTCGCTGTACGCCGTCAACCCTTGATTGCAGTTATCGTATGGCTCCTTCCTCCTCCCCCCACTTTTTTTCTTACCCTACTTTTTTTTTTAACGCTGTTTGGATTAGTAGAGGAAGGAAGATGAGTAAATAGAAGAATAAAGAAGGGGAAACAGAAATAGTTAGAGATAACAGGTGGGGGGAGCTGAGTTTCATCATGCATCTGGATGAGCAGTTTCAATGTAACCAGACCATTTTCGGACCTTACAGCTACAGTGTGTACAGTATACTTATTCCTGTGACAGTACAATACAGTACAATACCATACAATACCATACAAATCCATACCATACAATACAATACACAACGAACTATAAATATTGGAAAGAATAAAACATAATTATATAGACATGTAAGACTCACAATTTGATATTAGTAAGACATTAGCGATTGGAAATGGGATTAAATGTTTTGTTATTAATCCAGTGTGAAATGTATGGTATTGGTGGTACAATCCTAATGGTCTCTAATCCTTTTGATTAGGTGAGGTTAATCTGGGTTTATTGAGATTAAAGATGAGGTGTGGGGATTATTCTACCTGTGTTAGTCTCAGGTAGAATCACGACCATGATTATAACAACCAGGACCATGATTATAACAACCACGACCATGATTATAACAACCACGACCATGATTATAACAACCACGACCATGATTATAACAACCACGACCATGATTATAACAACCACGACCATGATTATAATAACCACGACCATGATTATAACAACCACAACAATAATTATAACAACCAGGACCATGATTACAACAACCACGACCATGATTATAACAACCACGACCATGATTATAACAACCACCACCATGATTATAACAACCACGACTATGATTATAACAACTACGACCATGATTATAACAAGCACATTCATGATCATAACAACCACGACCATGATTATACCATGATTATAACAACCACGACCATGATCATAACAACCACGACCATGATTATAACAACCACGACCATGATTAACAACAACCACCATGATTATAACAACCACCACCATGATAATAACAACCACCACCATGATTATAACAACCACGACTATGATTATAACAACCACGACCATGATTATAACAAGTACGATCATGATTATAACAACCACAACTATGATTATACCATGTTTATAACAACCACGACTATGATTATAACAACCACCACCATGATTATAACAACCACGACCATGATTAAAACAACCATGACCATGATTATAACAACCAGGAATATGAATATAACTACCACGACCATGATAAAACAAGCACGACCATGATTATAAAAACCACGACTATGATTATATCACCCACGACCATGATTATGACAACCACGACTATGATTATAACAACCACGACCATGGTAAAACAAGCACGACCATGATTATAAAAACCACGACTATGATTATATCACCCACGACCATGATTATGACAACCACGACTATGATTATAACAACCATGACCATAACAATCACGACCATGATTATAACAACCACGACCATGATTATATTAACTACCACCATGATTATAACAACCACGACCATGATTATAACAACCACGACCATGATTACAACAACCACGACCATAATTATAACAACCACGACCATGATTATAAGAAGCACGATCATGATTATAACAACCACGACCATGATTATACCATGATTATAACAACCACGACCATGATTATAACAACCACGACCATGATTATAACAACCACGACCATGATTATAACAACCACGACCATGATTATAACAACCACCACCATGATTATAACAACCACGACAATGATTATAACAACCACGACCATGATTATAACAAGCACGATCATGATTATAACAACCACGACCATGACAACCACGACCATGATTATAACAACCACGACTTTGACTATAACAACCACGACAATGATTACAACAACCAGGAACATGATTATAACAACCACGACCATGATTCTAAGAACCGCGACCATGATTATAACAACCACGACCATGATTATAGCAACCACGACTATGATTATAACAACCAGGAACATGATTATAACAGCCACGACCATGATAAAACAAGCACGACCATGATTATAACAACCACGACCATGATTATAACAACCACGTCTATGATTATAAAAACCACGACCATGATCATAGCAACCACGACCATGATTGTAACTACCACAACCATGATTATAACAACCACGACCATGATTATAGCAACCACGACGATGATTATATCACCCACGACCATGATGATAACAACCACGACTATGATTATAACAACCACGACCATGATTATAACAACCAGGATCATGATTAAAACAACCACAACCATGATAAAACAAGCACGACCATGATTATAACAACCACGACTATGATTATAACAACCACGACCATGATTATAACAACCACGACCATGATTATGACAACCACGACCATGATTATAACAATCACGACCATGATTATGACAACCACGACCATGAATATGACAACCACGACCATGATTATGACAATCACGACCATGATTATAACAACCATGACCATGATTATAACAACCACAACCATGATTATAACAACCACAACCGTGATTATAACTACCACGACTATTATTATATCACCCACGACCATGATTATAACAACCACGACTATGATTATAACAACCACGACCAGGAATTATAACAACCACGACCATGATTATATCACCCACGACCATGAGTATAACAACCACGACTATGATTATAACAACCACGACCATGATTATAACAACTAGGAATATGATTATAACAACCACGACCATGATTATAACAACCACGACTATGATCATAACAACCATGACCATGATTATAACAACAACGACCATGATTATAACAACCACGACCATGATAAAACAAGCACGACCATGATTATAAAAACCACGACTATGATTATATCACCCACGACCATGATTTTGACAACCACGACTATGATTATATCACCCACGACCATGATTTTGACAACCACGACTATGATTATAACAACCACGACTATGATTATAACAACCACGACCATGATTATAACAACCAGGAATATGATTATAACAACCACGACCATGATAAAACAAGCACGACCATGATTATAAAAACCACGACTATGATTATATCACCCACGACCATGATTTTGACAACCACGACTATGATTATAACAGCCACGACCATGATTATAACAACCACGACCATGATTATAACAACCAGGAACATGATTATAACAACCATGACCATGATGATAACAAGCACTACCATGATTTTAACAACCACGACTATGATTATATCACCCACGACCATGATTATAACAACCACGACCATGATTATAACAAGCACCACCATGATTATAACAACGAGGAACATGATTATAACAACCACGACCATGATTATAACAAGCACGACTATGATTATAACAACCACGACCATGACAACCACGACCATTATTATAACAACCACGACTATGATTAAATCACCCACGACCATGATTATAACAACCACGACCATGATTATAACAACCAGGAACATGATTGTAACAACCACGACCATGATTGTAACAACCACGACCATGATTATAACAACCTCGGCCATGATTATAACAACCAGGAACATGATTATAACAACCACAACCATGATTATAACAGCCAGGAACATGATTATAACAACCACGACCATGAATATAACAAGGACGACCATGATTATAACAACCACGACAACCACGACCATTATTATATCAACCACGACTATGATTAAATCACCCACGACCATGATTATAACAACCACGACCATGATTATAACAACCGGGAACATGATTGTAGCAACCACGACCATGATTATAATAACCACGGCCATGATTATAACAACCAAGACCATGATTATAACAACCACGACCATGATTATAGCAACCAGGAACATGATTATAACAACCACGACCATGATTGTAACAACCACGACCATGATTATAACAACCACGACCATGATTATAACAACCACGACTATGATTATAACAACCAGGAACATGATTATAACAGCCACGACCATGATAAAACAAGCACGACCATGATTATAACAACCACGACCATGATTATAACAACCACGGCCATGATTATAACAACCACGACCATGATTATAACAACCACGACCATGATCATAACAACCACGACCATGATTATAACAGCCACGACCATGATTATAACAACCACGACCATGATTATAACAACCACGACCATGATAAAACAAGCACGACCATGATTATAACAACCACGACTATGATTATAACAACCAGGAACATGATTATAACAGCCACGACCATGATAAAACAAGCACGACCATGATTATAACAACCACGACCATGATTATAACAACCACGACCATGATTATAACAACCACGACCATGATTATAACAACCACGACCATGATCATAACAACCACGACCATGATTATAACAGCCACGACCATGATTATAACAACCACGACCATGATTATAACAACCACGACCATGATAAAACAAGCACGACCATGATTATAACAACCACGACCATGATTATAACAACCACGACGATGATTATAACAACCACGACCATGATTATAACAACCAGGAACATGATTATAACAACCACGACGATGATTATAACAACCACGACCATGATAAAACAAACACGACCATGATTATAACAATCACGACTATGATTATATCACCCACGACCAAGATTATGACAACCTCGACTATGATTATAACAACCACGACCATGATTATAACAATCACGACCATGATTATAACAACCACGACCATGATTATAACAATCACGACCATGATTATAACAACCACGACCATGATTATTACAACCACCACCATGATTATAACAACCACGACCATCTGGAAAACCATGTCGCTGTACGCTGTCAGCAGGACGGCGGTTGCGCGCTAGCCAAGCACGAGCGTTCGAACTTTCACGCCTTGGTAAACTGTACCACCAGACTCGCCACCGGGCACTAAGGGCCCACGGTCACTTGTATTATCACTGCTGAATATAAGGTATAATTATCGTACATAATTATAGTAGGTAATACTTATGTAATAATACTACTATGATGATAATTACTGTATACACATTATAGTTATGATTATATAAATAAAATAATCAAGGATCATCCATGTCATTAGTACTGATGTGGTAATTATGAATATTAATGAAGCGTTTCACCTGTCCTCACCTGTCCATTCTCACGCTTAATTATCTCATTGTCCTATCTTCTCTCTCAGTATCTGCAGTTAAAATTGATATCTCGTAACAGAGTACTTAAGACAACTTGGAAGTCATTACGGCATGAATATATCTCAACAAGTGTTATAAAACCGACCTCAGGGTACTATTGACAAACACATTATCGTACGCTTGTCGTTTCCTATCGTTTCATATCGTGTATTATACTAACCAATCTTAGCCTAAACCAACCTAACCTAACCGAACTGAAGACGCACAGAAATTACAGTCTTTTAATGATGTTACGTTAGGTTAAGTTAAGTTAGGTTTGATTGGTTCATTTTAGCTGTTTTAAAAGACTATCAAATGTCAGGAAATGCAAACCGCAGTGTCTCGGTTCCAACAACGGATCCGTAAACTACGAGAACATAATTATATTTATGTCAACAAAATCTCTTAAAACCATGAACTCAGTGACGTAAGGAAACTACAGTGATATATGAATATTATATATTCCGAATGTTGATTAGTGATTAAAAACAAATAGTAAATTCGCGCTGGGTTGTTGTAATATGAATAAAGTCTTAATTAATTTTAATCATCATCAGTAAAAGAATCATTCCATCTAGCCCGTAATGTCGAGGTAACAACATCACCAACATCTACTTCTATTATATCATCTGGACCACTGTAAGTTATGTTCCTGCGTCTCACTTTACTGTACCTGCTGGCTGTAGTCGTAGTGTTGTGGTGTGGAGAGTAAGCTCACACTCACGGATTTGACCCTGGGTTTATGTTGCCAAGTGGAACTCTGGCTGTAGGGTCCTGGCGCCGCTGCCCTACCATAAGTGGTAGATATGGTCTCAGAGGAGGAAAAAAACAGTGTTGAGAAAAGTGTCTTCGTCCCTTCACTTTTGTCAAGAGTCGACGTTGACTTGGATTTGGTAGTGATGGGGGCGGTGTTGTAAACCTGAGACTCCACATCTGGTGGCAACAGTGGGTCACCTACTTCCTGACCTTTTTTATGACGACCTCTTGAGGCGCCCTCCCTGATTTTTTTCCTCATACAATTGATGTAGAACACAAAGATAATGTTCACCGTTATAGATGTGGCCAGGATGGCACACAACAATTGGAATATATTCTCGTCAGTCTGCCGCTCTTCGTTACACCCTCCTGTCTCCGATAAAGTAGTTTGTGGTTCTTGATCCGAAACAGTAATGAAAGGACCCGCAGTAAGGCTGGGACACGCTAGGGAGGATATCTTCACCTTGCCTGATATATCTTCCAGTGTCACGTCAGCGCCAGGGGTCAGAACCACGCCTGCCGGAGGAGTGTCATAATCGGCCACAAACTTGACTTTATTCAAAGTATTGCCGGTAGAGAGAAGAACAAGAGCTTCCTGTGAAGCTTTCTCAACCGTGCAGTTATGGAGAAGAATCCCTGCTGACTCCTTGACGTGGAGACGCTGGAGGTGTTGTATGGTGGTGCTGTGGATTTTGACGGAGACGCTGTTGTGACTCCTTACCTCCCTCATGTCCACCACCCCCAGACGAGACCCTATGATCGTCATCTGACCCTCCAGGACCCCGAGGCGCACCTCCTTGATATTGGTCTCGTGGGCGTACACGCTGGTCACGGGGTCCGACAGGAGTTCGAGGGAGACGTTGCGGAGGGTGAGCTTCATCTTCGAGCAGGAAGAGGGAGATATTAAAGGCTCTCCCTCTCTTCGAGCTTCAGCGACGTGTGTAAGGCTGAGGTCGACGCAGGTTGAGCGGTCAAGGGTGAGGTTGTGGACGTGGCGGAGGAGCATCTTGTCCAGGTCTCCCTCCATCGCTGGCTGCGCCTCCACGTACACCGGCTGTTGGAGAAACAGAGGCACTTGTAGGGATATTATCCTTAATGTTATAATATTTAGTGGTGCGGTGTGAGCCTTGACTTAATGCTTAATGGTATTCTGTGAGCGGATTGAGAACACATTGTTGCCAATCCAAAGAAGATGGAGAGGTGGTTGGAAAAAAACGAGAAAAAACCATTGAATGAAAAGAAGGCAACGGAACGACGATTGGAGGGGGAGGTAAAAACAGAAAGATAGACATACAGACAGAAACACAAAGTGATGATGATTGAAAAGAGTGAATGGATGATGAATAGGAAGAAAGAAACAAGAAAAAGGTTAAAAACCAAGAAGAGGAAGATCGATCTAGGAAAAGAGAACAAAATAAGGATTAATAGCAAAAATATAACTAACCAAGAAGGAGGAAGATAAATAACATGGTAAAGAAGTAATAGGAGGAAGGCAAATTACAACCGATGACAATAACACGTAATTGGGAACTCAATTTGCCAAGGAACTATTACTGATCCTCTTACTTTAATAGGGAGCTTAATTGCCAATTTGAGACTACTAGGCGATGCGAATGTTGCTAATTGCGTTAGTGTTAAGATTTTCTCTGTATTTTCGGCTGTGATTTGTTTACGGAAGGAAAGATATAGCGGCTAATAATTATAATAATAATAGTAATAACAATATTAATAATAGTAATAACTACAACAAAAATAAAATAATAATAGCACAAAAAACAACATGAGCAATAATGATAGAAATAACAAAAACAACTTGAGGGAAGAGTCGCATGGTTATACAGAACTTTGAGCAACTCATTAGAGACAGTTAGTGTGTCAGTCAGAGTAGTTAAAGTGATAATGGAAGTACTTAGGAGGTAGTTGAACAAGGGTGTGACACTCTCTCTCTCTCGTTAGGGGTAAATTAATAGATGGATTGATGAGTGGATGGATAATGGGTGAATTGATAGATAGATAGATACGTACGTTTATAATTGTTAATTGATTGGATAGACCAATAAATAGAGGGGCAGATGGATGGATTGATGTATAGGTGGATAAATAGGTGGATTGATAGATGGATGGAAAATTTATGCTACTCAAGAATCACTGTATTTCCATCTTACATTGACATACTTAGCCCAAAGTCTCAGCAACAAGGGCCTGGGGTCACGTGTCTCACCAGCACCAGTCTCAGGACCCCAGGCATAACCATTAGAGCCTTGAGACCAATGGCAGTCTCATGGCTCCAGGCATAACCATTAATGCCTTGAGACCACTGCCAGTCTCAGGGCCCCAGGCATAACCATTAGTGCCTTGAGACCACTGCCAGTCTCAGGGCCATAGGCATAACCATTAGTGCCTTGAGATCACTGCCAGCCTCAGGACCCCAGGCATAACCATTAGTGCCTTGAGACCACTGCCAGTCTCAGGGCCCCAGGCATAACCATTAATGCCTTGAGACCACTGCCAGTCTCAGGGCCCCAGGCATAACCATTAGTGCCTTGAGACCACTGCCAGTCTCAGGGCCATAGGCATAACCATTAGTGCCTTGAGATCACTGCCAGTCTCAGGGCCCCAGGCATAACCATTAGTGCCTTGAGATCACTGCCAGTCTCAGGGCCCCAGGCATAACCATTAATGCCTTGAGACCACTGCCAGTCTCAGGGCCCCAGGCAAAACCATTAGTGCCTTGAGACCACTGCCAGTCTCAGGGCCATAGGCATAACCATTAGTGCCTTGAGACCACTGCCAGTCTCAGGGCCATAGGCATAACCATTAATGCCTTGAGACCACTGCCAGTCTCAGGGCCCCAGGCATGACCATTATTGCCTTGAGACCACTGCCAGTCTCAGGACCCCAGGCGTAACCATTATTGCCTTGAGACCACTGCCAGTCTCAGGGCCCCAGGCATAACCATTAGTGCCTTGAGACCACTGCCAGTTTCAGGGCCCCAGGCATAACCATTAGTGCCTTGAGATCACTGCCAGTCTCAGGGCCCCAGGCATAACCATTAATGCCTTGAGACCACTGCCAGTCTCAGGGCCCCAGGCAAAACCATTAGTGCCTTGAGACCACTGCCAGTCTCAGGGCCATAGGCATAACCATTAGTGCCTTGAGACCACTGCCAGTCTCAGGGCCATAGGCATAACCATTAATGCCTTGAGACCACTGCCAGTCTCAGGGCCCCAGGCATGACCATTATTGCCTTGAGACCACTGCCAGTCTCAGGACCCCAGGCGTAACCATTATTGCCTTGAGACCACTGCCAGTCTCAGGGCCCCAGGCATAACCATTAGTGCCTTGAGACCACTGCCAGTTTCAGGGCCCCAGGCATAACCATTAGTGCCTTGAGATCACTGCCAGTCTCAGGGCCCCAGGCATAACCATTAATGCCTTGAGACCACTGCCAGTCTCAGGGCCCCAGGCATAACCATTAGTGCCTTGAGACCACTGCCAGTCTCAGGACCCCAGGCATAACCATTAGTGCCTTGAGACCACTGCCAGTTTCAGGGCCCCAGGCATAACCATTAGTGCCTTGAGATCACTGCCAGTCTCAGGGCCCCAGGCATAACCATTAATGCCTTGAGACCACTGCCAGTCTCAGGGCCCCAGGCATAACCATTAGTACCTTGAGATCACTGCCAGTCTCAGGGCCCCAGGCATAACCATTAATGCCTTGAGACCACTGCCAGTCTCAGGGCCCCAGGCATAACCATTAGTGCCTTGAGACCACTGCCAGTCTCAGGGCCATAGGCATAACCATTAGTGCCTTGAGACCACTGCCAGTCTCAGGGCCCCAGGCATGACCATTAATGCCTTGAGACCACTGCCAGTCTCAGGGCCCCAGGCATGACCCTTAGTACCTTGAGACCACTGCCAGTCTCAGGACCCCAGGCATGACCATTAGTGCCTTGAGACCACTGCCAGTCTCAGGGCCCCAGGCATAACCATTAATGCCTTGAGACCACTGCCATTTTCAGGACCCCAGGCGTAACCATTAGTGCCTTGAGACAACTGCCAGCCTCAGGGCCCCAGGCATAACCATTAATGCCTTGAGACCACTGCCATTTTCAGGACCCCAGGCGTAACCATTAGTGCCTTGAGACCACTGCCAGTCTCAGGTCCACAGGCATAACCATTAGTGCCTTGAGACCACTGCCAGCCTCAGGGCTCCAGGCATAACCATTAGTGCCTTGAGACCACTGCCAGTCTCAGGCCCCAGGCATAACCATTAGTGCCTTGAGACCACTGCCATTCTCTATGGGCCCCAGGCGTAACCATTAGTGCCTTGAGACCACTGCCAGTTTCAGGGCCCCAGGCATAACCATTAATGCCTTGAGACCACTGCCAGTCTCAGGTCCACAGGCATAACCATTAGTGCCTTGAGACCACTGCCAGTTTCAGGGCCCCAGGCATAACCATTAGTGCCTTGAGACCACTGCCAGTCTCAGGGCCCCAGGCATAACCATTAATGCCTTGAGACCACTGCCAGTTTCAGGGCCCCAGGCATAACCATTAGTGCCTTGAGACCACTGCCAGTCTCATGGCCCCAGGCATAACCATTAATGCCTTGAGACCACTGCCAGTCTCAGGGCACCAGGCATAACTATTAGTGCCTTGAGACCACTGCCAGCCTCAGGGCCCCAGGCCTAACCAATAGTGCCTTGAGACCACTGCCAGTTTCAGGGCCCCAGGCATAACCATTAGTGCCTTGAGACCACTGCCATTCTCTATGGGCCCCAGGCGTAACCATTAGTGCCTTGAGACCACTGCCAGTTTCAGGGCCCCAGGCATAACCATTAATGCCTTGAGACCACTGTCAGTTTCAGGGCCCCAGGCATAACCATTAGTGCCTTGAGACCACTGCCAGTCTCAGGGCCCCAGGCATAACCATTAATGCCTTGAGACCACTGCCAGTTTCAGGGCCCCAGGCATAACCATTAGTGCCTTGAGACCACTGCCAGTCTCATGGCCCCAGGCATAACCATTAATGCCTTGAGACCACTGCCAGTCTCAGGGCACCAGGCATAACTATTAGTGCCTTGAGACCACTGCCAGCCTCAGGGCCCCAGGCCTAACCAGTAGTGCCTTGAGACCACTGCCAGTCTCAGGGCCCCAGGCATAACCATTAGTACCTTGAGACCACTGCCAGTTTCAGTACCCGAGGCATAACCATTAGTGCCTTGAGACCACTGCCAGTCTTCTATCACTGACGTCATTATAGAAACTAAGTCAGGCTGAAAAATTTAATGATCTTGCAAACGTGTGTATATATATATATATATATATATATATATATATATATATATATATATATATATATATATATATATATATATATATATATATATATATATATATGAGAGAGAGTGAGATAAATATTAATATATATATACGTAGATATACTGTAAGTGCACACTAAAGTGATATATAACAAATCACTGTGGTTTCGTGTGTATGTGTGTGTGTGTGTCCAGCACCTGTGATGGGTTGTTTACTTACTGATCCATTATTTCACTCAAATAGGTAGATACAGGTAAATATGATTGCTTCCCTTGTCACCATAACAATTTACCTTAATGAGATATTTTGCTGAGATTACCTTTAAACGTGACATACAGTAATTACTGTAGTGTTACGTGTGATTACCTGTACTACAAAAGTCCTGTTATATTTTTCCTAAATTATGTAGGTGTTATTAAGATGTTATGTTGGTGTTATGTAGGTGTCATGAAGGTGTTGTGTTGATGTTATGTAGGTGTCATGAAGGTGATATGAAAGTGTTATGTTGGTGTTATGTATGTGTTATGTAGGTGTCATGAAGGTGTTATGAAGGTGTTATGTTGGTGTTACGTAGGTGTCATGAAGGTGTTATGAAAGTGTTATGTTGGTGTTATGGAGGGGTTATGTAAGTGTCATGAAGGTGTTATGAAGGTGTAATGTTGGTGTAATGTAGGTGTCATGAAGATGTTATGGAGGTGTTATGTAGGTGTCATAAAGGTGTTATGGAGGTGTTATGTAGGTGTTGTGTTGTTATGTAGGTGTTATGTATGTGTTGTGTAGATGCTATGGGCATTATTGCAGTTTCCTCCCAATTGGGTTAGAATAATCTTGGGTTCACCGGAAGTTATATCTTGTCAATAGCAACAACTTTTTCCAATACCACTTACGTCGCAAATGTATAATAACCCACAGAAGAACATAAGAATGGAGGAAACTGCAGCTGGTTTATTGGATCATACTAGGCAATCTCGTTTACACCCAACTCCTATCGCTCATATATCCATACAACCTTTATTTGAAGCTATCTAACGTATTCGAGTTAATGATGATGTTTGGTAACTTGTTCCACTCGTCCACCAATGTTTACCTATCTCGCGCCTAAATCAAGATTTGTCTATTTTAAAATCATTGTTACGAGTTCGCTCCTGGTTGGATAGTTTGAGTACCTTTGGTATATGACCTTTGTTTAGCCCTTACTACCATTTATACACCTCGATCATATCGCCCCCCACTCAACGTCTCTCGAGGAAGTGCAGATTCAGATGCTTAAATCTGTCTCTGTTCTCAAGGATCCTAATGCCCGGGATTAGTCTTGTCATTCTCCTCTGAATTCTTTCTAGGGATTTTATATTCATTCTGTAGTATGGTGACCAGAACTAAATTGAGTAATCCAAGTAAGGTCTCAAAAGCACAAGATATAGTTTTAGGATGACCTCGCTAGTCTTATATCTAACACTCCTTTGTATCAACCCAAGTACTTTGTTACCCTTGTTTCGACCAAATACACATTGTTTACTTGGTTTAAGATCCCAACTTACCATTACTCCAAAATCTCTCTCAAGGTCGGATTTCGCTGTAACATCGTTGTTCATCTGGTATCTGGTGTCAACGACCGTCTTGACAGATATTGCAAGTCAATATCGGTCCCATTCATTGACAACTGGGACAACTTCTACGGCAGAAGGGACCTTTATGCTAGGGATGGGGTGCATCTGTCTCGGGATGGAGTGGCAACCCTGGCTGGGTCTCTAGAGGGGGCAGTTCAAAGGATATCGAAGTCTTTAAACTGCTAGGGGAACATATGGGCACGGGGGTGGGGGAAACTGCAGTGGGAGAGGGTAAACAAAGTAAAAGATTACAGGGAAATAGTATTAGGAATGATGACAAAACTAAATTAAACAGGGAGTTTAAAACTAAACGCGGTAAAGGGAGGACTCAGAACACGACTAACTTAACTGTCTACTACACGAACAGTAGAAGTATGAGAAACAATATGGATGATATTAGGGCCTTGGTATGTACCGAAAAAATCGATATAATAGCATTCACTGAAACATGGATCAACCTAGACTCACGCGAGTTGCCAGTCGAATACCAAATTGCGGGTTACAAATTGTTCCATACGGATAGGCAAACCAGGAAAGGAGCCGGAGTTGCAATCTATGTTAGGGATAATCTGAAGTGTGAAATAAATATGGAAATAAAAACTGAGAGGAATACAGAAACAATTTGGATAGAATTAAGCGACGGTAGGAAAAAATTAATCACAGGAGTAATATATAGACCTCCCAATCTTGATAGAGTCAATGAGCGACTTATCTGGGATGAAATGCGCAGGGCTTCCATACACAACAAAGTCTGTATAGTAAGCGACTTTAACCTTGGCCAAATAGATTGGACTGACCTTACGGGTAACTCAGAATCAGAGGATTTTCTCGAGACGATCCAGGACTGTTTCCTAAGTCAACATATAACCGAACCCACACGGGGTAATAATATACTCGATTTAGTTCTGTCTAACAGAGAAAACCTCATTAGCAATGTCGAGGTAGGGAACGAACTTGCAAACAGCGATCACAAAGAAATTCGATTCCAGTTAGATTTTCAGGGCAGACGTAAGGAAAATTCCACTAAAGTACCAGATTTCAGAAGGGTAAACTTTGACAGTTTAAAGAGGCAGCTGAGAGAGGGGGTGTCGCGCTTGGCCGTGAACCTGACAGATGACTCCGACCTGATAACGACATCTGAGACTGCCGAGTTCCACATCAATTTAAATAATGACTTACTTAATGCACAGAGGCAGAACATACCATACAAAAAACTCAGATCAGACAACAATGACCCTAAATGGATAAATAATTATTTAAAGAACATCATTGGCCAAAGGAAGGCTATAGGCAGAAGGATAAAGCGTGGCAAAATTTACCTCCAGGATTATTATAAGATATTGGCGAGTAGGGTTAAAACCGAGATAAGGAAAGCCAAGAGGAATAATGAGGTAAGGATAGCAAGGGAGGCGAAGACAAACCCCAGAGGATTCTACCAAATGTATCAAATTAAAACACGAGAAAAGATTGGACCAATACGGTCAGATACCGGCGAGCTCACTGATAACGACAGAGAAATGAGCAATAATTTGAATAAATATTTTTCAACAGTTTTCACCACAGAAAATTTAAACATGATACCCGGGGCACCGACTCTATTCAGAGATAGTGAAGAAAACAAATTAAGCGAGATAGTAGTGACTAGTGACGAGGTTAGTAAGCAAATAGACAAACTAAAGCCTAATAAGTCACCTAGTCCCGATGAGATATTTGCCAGAGTATTAAAGGAATGTAAGGAAGAGCTTAGTATGCCTTTAGCAAAGTTGTTTAACATGTCCTTAAAAACAGGTGTAGTACTAGAATCCTGGAGGATAGCGAATGTAATACCGATTTTCAAGAAGGGGGATAGATCACTATCCTCTAACTATCGTCCAATCAGTCTAACATCAATAGTAGGCAAATTACTGGAAGCAATCATTTCAAACTCTATTCGAAATCACCTGGAGAAGCACAGTTTGATCAATGATTCCCAGCATGGCTTCACAAGCAGACGTTCTTGTCTAACTAATCTATTAACATTCTTTTCATCAGTTTTCGAATCGGTGGACGAGGGGCACAATTATGATGTGGTATATCTCGACTTTAGCAAAGCCTTCGACAGAGTCCCCCTCGAAAGATTAATTAGAAAGGTAGAAGCTCATGGCATCAAAGTTAACATCCTTAAATGGATTAGGGCGTCGTTATAGGACAGGAAACAGCGAGTGAGCATTAACGGCACTAAGTCCCATTGGAGCAACGTCACAAGTGGAGTTCCCCAAGGCTCAGTACTTGGACCATTATTATTTATTATATACATAAACGACATAGATATCGGCATAGACAGCAACATAAGTAAATTTGCTGATGACACTAAAAATAGGACGTGTAATTAAATCTGACGAGGACTCCGCAAAACTACAGGAAGATCTAAACAAATTTTTCGAATGGTCTGAAAAATGGCAGATGAAATTCAACGTGGACAAATGTAAAGTACTCAGTATAGGAGATGTAAACAGGGAAACCAGATACCAGATGAACAACGATGCCATAGAGAAATCCGACTGGGAGAGAGATTTAGGAGCAATGATAAGTAGGAACCTTAAGCCAAGTAAACAATGTGTTTTTGCTCGTAACAAGGCTAATAAAGTACTTGGGTTCATGCAAAGGAGTGTTAGTTACAAGACTAGCGAGGTCATCCTAAAACTGTATCTTGCTCTTTTGAGACCACACCTGGATTACACAATACACAGTTCAGTTCTGGTCACCGTATTACAGAATGGATATAGAATCATTGGAAAGAATTCAGAGGAGAATGACAAGACTAATCCCGGGCATTAGGAACCTTCAGTATAGAGACAGGTTAAAGCACCTTAATTTGCACTCCCTCGAGAGACGTAGAGCGAGAGGCGACCTGATAGAGGTGTATAAGTGGAAGTCAGGGCTAAACAAAGGGGACATTACAAAGGTACTCAAACTATACAACCAGGAGCGAACTCGTAACAATGGTTTTAAATTAGACAAATTTAGATTTAGGCGTGAAATAGGTAAACACTGGTTTGAAAACAGAGTTGTGGATGAATGGAACAAGTTGCCAAATATCATCATTAACTCGAATACGCTGAATAGCTTCAAACATAGGTTGGATGCTTAAATGAGCAATAGGGATTGGGTGTAAACGGGACTGCCCAGTATGGGCCAATAAGCCCGCTGCAGTTTCCTCCATTCTTATGTTCTTATGTTCTTAAGTACTTTACATTTGTCCACATTAAATTTCATCTGCCATTTTCCAGACCATTCGAAAAATTTGTTTAGATCTTCCTTAGTCCACTTCAGATTAAATTACGCGCCCTATTTTAGTGTCTTCAGCAAATTTACTATGTTGCTGTCTATTCCGATATCTATGTCGTTTATGTATATAATAAATAATAATGGTCCAAGTACTGAGCCTTGGGGTACTCCACTAGTGACGTTACCCCAATCGGATTTAGTGCCGTTGATGCTTACTCGCTGCTTTCTCTCCTGTAACCACGCTCTAATCCTTTTTAGAGTATCTCCTCCAAGGCCATGAGCCTCCACTTTTCGTATTAGTCTTTCGTTGGGGACTCTGTCGAAGGCTTTGCTAAAGTCGAGATATACCATATCATAATCGTGCCCGTCGTCCACCGATTCGAAAACAGATTAAAATAATGTTAATAGATTAGTTTGACATAAACGCTTGCTTGTGAAGCCATATTGGGAAACATTGATCAGCTTGTGCTTCTCCAGGTGATTTCGAATAGAGTTTGAAATTATTGCTTCCAGTAATTTGCCTACAATTGATGTTAAACTGCTTGGACAGTAGTTCGAAGATAGTGATCAATCTCCCTTCTTGAAAATCGGTATTACATTCGCTATCCTCCAGGATTCTGGTACTACAGTATACCCGTTTTTAGTGACATGTTAAAAGAATTTGCTAAAGGCATACTAAGCTCTTCCATACATTCCTTCATTACTCTGGCAAATATCTTATCAGGACCTGGTGACTTAATAGGCTTTAGTTTGTCTATTTGCTCACTAAAATCGTTGCTAGTCGCTACTATCTCGCATAATATATTTTTCTTCGCTATCTCTATATTTAGTCGGTGCCCCGGGTATCATGTTTAAATTTTCGGTGGTGAAAACTGTTGAAAAATATCTGTTCAGATTATTGCTCATTTCTCCGTCGTTATCCGTTAGCTCGCCGGTATCTGACTGTATTGATCCAATCTTTTCTCGTGTTTTAGTTTAATACATTTGATAGAATCCCTTGGGGTTTGACTTCGCCTCCCTTGCTACCTTCAGTTCATTATTCCTCTTTGCTTTTCTTATCTCGGTCTTAACCCTCCCGGCGAATACTTTATAATAATCTCGGAGGTAAACTTCACCACGATTTATTCTCATGCCTATAGCCTTCCTTTGTCCAATAGTATTCTTTAATTAATTATTTATGCATTTGGGGTCATTGTTATTTGATCTGAGTTTTCTGTATGGTATGTTCTGCCTTTGTGCATTGAGTAACTTGTTATTTAAATTGTTGTGGATCTCGTCACCCTCAGATCTCGTGATCAGGTCATCCTCAACCGTCATATTTTGTGAGGTTATCATTGTAAAGTCACCAGGTAAAGTGAGGTCACCCTCTGTGAGGACATTGCGTGAGGTCACCTCACGTGACGTCATGTAATTACCCCCAAACATAATACCCCTTCCGTAGGCTGTCATTTCAAATTATCAAAGTTTTCCCCTCTGAAATCTGGGACTTAAATAGAATTTTCCTTGCGACTGCCAGTAAATTCTAATTTGAATCGTACTTCTCCGTGATCGCTAGTTCGTTCCCTATGTCGACATGACTAGCGAGGTTTTCTCTGTTTGACAGAACTAAATAGAGTATATTATTACCCCAGGTGGGTTCGGCTATAGATTGACTTATGAAACAGTCCTGAGCTGTTTCAAGAAAATTCTCTGATTCAGAGTTACCTGTAAGGTCGATCCAATCTATTTGCCTAAAGTTAAAGTCTCCTACTATACAGACTTTGCTATGTCTGGAAGCCCTGTTCATTTCATCCCAAATAAGTCTCTTGTTAACTCATCAAGATTGTGAGGTCTATATATTAGTCCTGTGATTACCTTTTCCTTCCCATCGATTAATTCTATCAAAGTTGTTTCTGTAGTCAGTTCAGTTTTTATTTCCTTATTTATTTCACACTTCAGATTATCCCTGACATAGATTGCTACTCCTCCTCCTTTCCTAATCTGCCTGTCGGTATGGAATAATTTGTAACCTGCAATTTGGTATTTCTACAGGTAACTCACGTGTGTCTAGGTTTAACCACGTTTCGGTGAATGCTATTATATCGATTTTTTTCGGTACATACCAGCGCCCTGATTTCATCCATTTTACTTCTCATACTTCTACTGTTAGCGTAGTAGATATTTAAGTTAGTCGTGATCTGAGTCCTCCCTTTGTCGCGTTTATGTTTTACCTCCCTACCTAATTTAGTTTTGTCATCATTCTTAGCACTATTTCTCTGTAACCTTTGACTTTGCTTACCCGCTCCCATTGCAGTTTCCTGCATGCTCACATGTTCCCCAGCAGTTAAAAGACTCCACGTGTCGTCTGTCTGTTTACAACCGACCCGCTCGGTCTGAGTGTATTCTCACGTTCACAAAACACGTAAAATTACACCATGATGCTTCAACAAGGTTACCTTCAGTGGTACAAAATAAGTACTTTCTGTTTAATATAGAGGAAACGGTTAGAAAGTTAGGTTGGTTGCTATGGTTGGTTAGGTCAGCTTCTATGGGGAGGGGTAACTAAAAAATTATTCATTTCCGACTGACGTGACGGTCAAATTCGAATGAATCACACCAAATGCCATGGGAAAACCTAGCTTTCTGGTCAAAAACCAATTGATAGTGAAACTGCAATTTTACCTTATTAGGTTGGTATTATGTAGGTGTTATGGTAGTGTTATGTAGGTGTTATGGTGGTATTATGTAAGTGTTATGGTGGTGTTATGTAGGTGTTATGGTGGTGTTATGTAGCTGTTATGTTGGTGTTACGTAGGGGTAATTTTCAGGTGAAATAAACTGGGGGCGAATCTTTATGTGAAATAACAGTAAAACCCCGAGTAAAAAAAAACGGTAAGAATTGAGAAGATGTAACAGTCTGGCCGCTGATAATACTATACTACTAGGGTGTGTCATAGGAGGGAAGATCAGCTAAAACTAATGGCCCATCACTTTTTTGGTAGATTTTAGTGTATATAAACAGAAAATAATTTCAGTTTCAATATTTTGCAACCTTTTGCTAGGTAAATTTTAGCGTGAAATGTATCGAAAATCTAACGTACAGCTGCATTAGTGCATTACAATTAAATATTGAACATTGCTTTCTGACTTCATTCTTTAACAACGCAACAAACAATATTTTTTTCTGTTTCAGATTCTGATGCATTTATAAGTTGATAATATTTGCGATGGCTGCTTGTGTCAGGACGAGGAACCAAAAATCCACCCATCTCAGTCACTATCTTGGGTCTGGGAGAGAGCTCCTGAAGTCGGAGTTGCCTACATTGAGAGATGCTTTGAGATACGGTGTTTTAATCAGGCAAATCAGTGAAAAGAACCAAAGAACTTACACAAACAAAGACATTGCCAGTGATATGACCAAAGCTGTCTTGGCACAGTACACTCTGGCTAACGCTCAGTTCAAGCCTCCAGTCATAACAAGTCAGAAGAAGATTAGTGAGAGACTGCTAGCCAGTTGGGAAAAGGCAAGAGATATCTCTCTTGGGAGAGGAAAACTTGCAATTAAGGACAGCTTTGCCAAGCAACTGGACCAGTTATTTGACATAATTACTTGCAAGTGCCCAATTGTTCTCTGTCCTGAGTTTGGATGCGATCGTGACTGTAAATCCGAGGCCCACATCTCCTGTATTTGCAAGCGTGAACTGAAGATTCCTGTGATCGAACTGGCATTTGTCAAAGCACAGAGAGAGAAGACTGGCAGTATAGGGGCTCTCATGATTTCTAGCCAAGATATTCCGGAGTCCAAGAGACAGGAGGCTGCCACAGAGAGACAGAAGAGGAGAAAAGTTGCTGAGGAAAAGAGACTTGAGAAGGCCCAGGGTGAGGTAAAAAAGGCCGATGATTGGAGTCAAGCTGATTCAGAGTTTAATGACTTCCCCATGGCTGATCCGAGTGCTGACCAGGAGAATGGTGACTTTGTCCCTAACCCAGAAAATAATGATCCCAAACCTTCCAGGCATAAGATTCGAAATAGGAAAGATATCCCGAGCATAGCTCTGGCCAGCATGCGACACCACACTGGTCTCAGAGAAACTGCAGAGATAGCAACAGCTGCCTGGATTGACGGTGGTTTGATAACACCTGATGATGTTCACCTGGTGATAAATCATAGCAAAGTAAGGAGAGCTCAGGAGAAACTTGTCAGTAACCTAGAAGAGGAGTTTGATAAGGGGATAAGAGAAAATGGAATCAATTGTTTGTTCTTTGATGGGAGAAGGGATGACACTAAAGTGTTCATGAAAGTTGGAGATTCTGACAAGTTGTTCCCTGCCATGGTGAAGGAGGAACACTACTCCT
>CAUDMG010000438.1:470000-490000 GCA_958450375.1 Homarus gammarus | reverse complement strand
GGAGAATGGGAGAGTGCGGTAGGGGAGTAGGAGGGGGTGTGAGAGGGGTGTAGGGGAGTGGGAGAGGGGTGTAGGGGAATGGGAGAGTGGTGTAGGGGAATGGGAGAGGGTGTGAGAGGGGTGTAGGGGAGTGGGAGAGGGGTGTAGGGGAGTGGGAGAGTTGTGTAGTGGAGTGGGAGGGGTGTAGGGGAGTGGGAGAGTTGTGTAGGGGAGTGGGAGAGGGGTGTAGGGGAGTGGGAGATGGGTGTAGGGGAGTGTGAGAGGGGTGTAGGGGAGTGGGAGAGGGGTGTAAGGGAGTGGGAGAGTTGTGTAGGGGAGTGGGAGAGTGGTGTAGGGGAGTGGGAGAGGGGTGTAGGGGAGTGGGAGAGGGGTGTAGGGGAGTGGGAGAGGGGTGTAGGGGAGTGGGAGAGGGGTGTAGGGGAGTGGGAGAGGGGTGTAGGGGAGTGGGAGAGGGGTGTAGGGGAGTGGGAGAGGGGTGTAGGGGAGTGGGAGAGTGGTGTAGGGGAGTGGGAGAGGGGTGTAGGGGAGTGGGAGAGGGGTGTATGGGAGTGGTAGAGGGGTGTAGGGGAGTGGGAGAGGGGTGTAGGGAAGTGGGAGAGGGGTGTAGGGGAGTGGGAGAGGGGTGTAGGGGAGTGGGAGAGGGGTGTAGGGGAGTGGGAGAGGGGTGTAGGGGAGTGGGAGAGGGGTGTAGGGGAGTGGGAGAGGGGTGTAGGGGAGTGGGAGAGGGGTGTAGGGAAGTGGGAGAGGGGTGTAGGGGAGTGGGAGAGTTGTGTAGGGGAGTGGGAGAGGGGTGTAGGGGAGTGGGAGAGGGGTGTAGGGGAGTGGGAGAGGGGTGTAGGGGAGTGGGAGAGGGGTGTAGGGGAGTGGAGTGGGAGGGGGTGCAGGGGGGTGGGAGAGGGGTGCAGGGGAGTGGGAGAGGGGTGTAGGGGAGTGGGAGAGGGGTGTAGGGGAGTGGGAGAGGGGTGTAGGGGAGTGGGAGGGGGGTGTAGGGGAGTGGGAGGGGGGTGTAGGGGAATGGGAGAGGGGTGTAGGGGAGTGGGAGAGTTGTGAAGGGGAGTGGGAGAGGGGTGTAGGAGAGTGGGAGAGGGGGTGTAGGAGAGTGGGAGAGGGGTGTAGGGGAGTGGGAGGGGGTGTAGGGGAGTAGGAGAGTTGGTGTAGGAGAGTGGGAGAGGGGTGTAGGAGAGTGGGAGAGGGGTGTAGGGGAGTGGGAGAGGGGTGTAGGGGAGTGGGAGAGGGGTGTAGGGGAGTGGGAGAGGGGTGTAGGGGAGTGGGAGAGGGGTGTAGGAGAGTGGGAGAGGGGGTGTAGGGGAGTGGGAGAGGGGTGTTGGGGAGTGGGAGAGGGGTGTTGGGGTGTGGGAGAGGGGTGTAGGGGAGTGGGAGAGGGGTGTAGGGGAGTGGGAGAGGGGTGTAGTGGAGTGGGAGAGTTGTGTAGGGGAGTGGGAGAGGGGTGTAGGGGAGTGGAAGGGGGGTGTAGGGGAGTGGGAGAGGGGTGTAGGGGAGTGGGAGAGGGGTGTAGGGGAGTGGAAGGGCGGTGTAGGGGAGTGGGAGAGGGGTGTAGGGGAGTGGGAGATGGGTGTAGGGGAGTGGGAGAGAGGTGTAGGGAAGTGGGAGGGGTGTAGGGGAGTGGGAGAGGGGTGTAGTGGAGTGGGAGAGTTGTGTAGGGGAGTGGGAGAGGGGTGTAGGGGAGTGGGAGAGGGGTGTAGGGGAGTGGGAGGGGTGTAGGGGAGTGGGAGAGGGGTGTAGGGGAGTGGGAGGGGTGCAGGGGAGTGGGAGAGGGGTGTAGGGGAGTGGGAGAGAGGTGTAGGGGAGTGGGAGGGGTGTAGGGTAGTGGGAGAGAGGTGTAGGGGAGTGGGAGGGGTGTAGGGGAGTGGGAGAGGGGTGTTGTGGAGTGGGAGAGTTGTGTAGGGGAGTGGGAGAGTTGTGTAGGGGAGTGGGAGGGGGGTGTAGGGGAGTGGGAGAGAGGTGTAGGGGAGTGGGAGGGGTGTAGGGGAGTGGGAGAGGGGTGTAGTGGAGTGGAAGGGGTGTAGGGGAGTGGGAGAGGGGTGTAGGGGAGTGGGAGGGGTGTAGGGGAGTGGGAGAGGGGTGTAGTGGAGTGGGAGAGGGGTGTAGGGGAGTGGGAGAGGGGTGTAGGGGAGTGGGAGGGGTGTAGGGGAGTGGGAGAGGGGTGTAGTGGAGTGGGAGAGGGGTGTAGGAGAGTGGGAGGGGGTGTAGGGGAGTGGGAGAGGGGTGTAGGGGAGTGGGAGAGGGGTGTAGGGGAGTGGGAGAGGTGTGTAGGGGAGTGGGAGGGGGTGTAGGGGAGTGGGAGGGGGTGTAGGGACGTGGGAGGGGGTGTAGGGGAGTGGGAGGGGGTGTAGGGACGTGGGAGAGGGGTGTAGGGGAGTGATGGGGAAAAGGTTTACATTATCGTTCTCATGGGTTAAGGTATTGTACTCATGGGGTTAAGATATTGTACTCATGGGGTTAAGGATTTGTACTCATGGGGTTAAGTTGTCGTACTCATGGGGTTGAGGTATTGCACCGATCTTGCCTCGCAAGCGAGATGTCACGGGTTCGATTCCCGGGCCGGTGGAAAGTTGCTCGGACACTCTTCCCAGCCTCCCTTGGTCCCTGTTCACCAAGCAGTAAAGTAGGTACCTGCTGTAAATCGAAAGTTGCTAATTCTTATTCAGGGAAAAGTTGTTGGAGCTTCCAATAACTTGCTTAGACATAGACCATTGACTCTTCGGGCTTCTACGTCATTAACTCTTCACGCTTCTACGCCCTTAACTCATGAGACATAAGGCAAGCATGAACTTAGCATGCTTCCCCGTTGGGCGCTGTAAACGCTTCCGCGCTTCACATTACGCAAGGATATAGGGGGGTGCCTAATAAATAATAAAAAAAAGAATTAGGTTAAGGTAGTGTACTCATGAGGTTAAGGTAATGTACCCATGAGGTTAAGTTGTCGTACTCATGGGGTTAAGGTATTTTACTCATGAGGTTAAGGTATTGTACTCATGAGGTTAAAGTATTGTACTCATGAGGTTAAGGTGTTTCACTTATGAGGTTAAGTTTTCGTACTCATGGGGTTCAGGTATTGTACTCATGAGGTTAAGGTGTTTTACTTATTGGGTTATGTTATCATTCTCATGGATTAAGTAATCATACTCAAGGGGGTTAAGTCATCATACTCAAGAGGTGGAATCATTATACTCCTGAGGTAAAGTCATCATACTCAACAGGTTAAGTCCTCATACTCAAGGCGTTATCGTACTTAATATGTTACGTCATCGTACACAAGGGGTTTATTCATCATACTCACGGTGTTAATCTATCGTACTCGCGGTGTTAATCTAACGTACTCGCGGTGTTAATCTATCGTACTCAATGTTTTAAGTTAACTTACTCAAGGCATCGTACTTGAGAGATCAATCGAAGTCGACATTAAATCTGATTCACGTTAATTAGGTAATAAGCGTTATGTAATCAGATGTGTAAGTCAGGTTTGTCATAGTGTTGTATCCGTGTGTGTGTGTGTGTGCGTGTGCATGTGTGTGTGTGTTTGTGTGTGTGTCAGAAGAACGTTTATAGTACAGTCTTCCCACATACGCGATAACAATCCATAAATTCTTACCTATTGTGTCACCTTACAACACAACGCCTGTATATGAGACTCGATCCAGAGGGTGTAAATATTAATGTTGTGAGCTAACCCGACACCACACAAGAAATACTACTAATAAAAATAAGTATATGTGGTAACGTGTGTTAATCCTCTCTCTCTCTCTCTCTCTCTCTCTCTCTCTCTCTCTCTCTCTCTCTCTCTCCACCAAACAACCATAAACTACAGATAACTAGTTAACTACCCGAATAAGATAATTAACGCATCATCAGAAAAGGTGATTAATTCCTGAAGTTTGTTAAGTGACCTGAGATACTACAAGACATAATTAACTTATACTGTATTATTAAACGATTTTGATTATTAGTTAATTGTATACTGAATTAATTATCGTATTTACTAATTATTAACTGTATCTTGTATTTTCAATGGTTTTATTATCACATAACTGTATTTACCTGTATACTGTATACTTTTTCAATCACTAATTAACTGTCTACTTAAATTAATAATTGTCTTTCATCGTTACTTGACTGTATACTCTAGGGAACTACTTTTCTCGGAGCTTCTAAGAAAATATTCAATAACATTATAAATTACTTCAATTATATACTGTAGATCATAATTTGACGTTTCAATTAATTGAATGCATAACTAGTAATCGGCTATAGATTAATTGCTTAGAGTTACTAATTAACTTTAAGCCTAATTTCGTTTGAAATTAATGAACGCTTCATTTCAACTCTGTGTCTTGGGACGATTCGTATCCTTGATGCTAGTCGAATATTGTGAAGGGTGTTCGAACCCTCCTTGTTTTGGGATTCGAATTTTTTAAAGTGTTCGAATCCTTGCCTGGTTTGGATTTGAATCCTTGATGGAATTCAAATCTTTAAATGGTGCTTGAACCCTTGATGTCTTAGGATTAGAATCTCTGAAAGGATATTTCAGTCCTTGAGAACTCAACCTTCGAAAGGAAATTAAGATCCTTAATATACAGTACATCGAAACATTTAATAGGGTTCGAATCTTTTCAGGAGTTGGTCTCATATCACGCTTTATGGTGCAGTAACGCAGTGACAGATGGCATACTATTACCTTATATCTTATGACAGTGTGGTGACAAGCCTTTATGAAATGACAGTAGAGTGACAGGAGGTGATAAGGTGTAGTGTCATATATATGTGACATGACAGAAGGGTGACAATATAACGGACAGTGTTAGTGGTGATGTCTCGTGAACTTGACAAGAGTTATTTTACATATCCTGTATATATTTAAATTATACTCTGCGGGGAAAGTACATAAATGTCTTTATTAATATAATGTTAGTTGCACAAAGACAAGCTGAACTTACTGAAATGTGTACTTGAATTGTACTTTGTGTGCACATTATTAATCATATTACTTCAACTATGTACAGAAGGAAATATGTCTCCACTAGGTACATTAAATTCCTCTATGTAATGTGTACGTTAATAGCCGAATTACGACATATATTACATATCTGAACACATATAGCCATCACTCAGCTGAAATATTGATGCATCTAATGGTCAGATAATCTTATCTTCAGTTGGGGATTGGGCGTGTTGGTTACATAGTGGTTGATAGATTATGTGCACATTAGCTATACCGCAGTTACGTGATTATTTGTAAAGTTTCAACTCTCTCTCTCTCTCTCTCTCTCTCTCTCTCTCTCCTGCACAATAAATTAGCAATTAAAATGACCTTATATGAGGGTAAAGAGAGTTGGCAGGAGGGAGAAGGTAGAAGTGGGGGAAAGGAGGAGGTACTGTATGGGAAGGGGGGAGGGAGAGGATGGGGTAAGAGAGAGGGAGAGAGTAGATAAAAAGAACGGAGAAGAAAGGGGGAAGAATGTAGAGGAAGGGAAAGGAGGAGGATGCGGGAAGAGGGGGAGGAGGGGGAAGATGCGGAGAGATAATAAGTAGAGAGAAGGGAGGGGGAAGGGAGAGAGGGTAGAGAGTGGTCCAACACAACATATTATCGGTGTCAGATAGACGGCAGCTGCATGGTTGGTCGTAGGAGTCTACCTTCCACATATTTTAACTGTGACAGTATCGTAAGTGTGTGTGTGTGAGATGTGTGTGTGCACAGGGTGGTGTAATGCATCTAGCGTTGTAGCATTATGTTTGTGTTAAGGTGCAAGCACTGCTTGCTCCTTCTCGCTTTCAGCTACCGCTGCTGGCTAGCCCTCGTGGTGAACAGGGAAGCAACTTGCATAAGTGTTCCCCTGCCAGTACCATCACGATTCCTGCTGTGCCTCCTTATGGCAACACACGGTAACTGGGTGCCTCGTGGGCCCAGTCGAAACCAACAGGGGATCTTGGAGCAGCAGTGAGCCCCAGAGGGACGGAACATAGGCCCACTACCATGTGGACACGTCCTGGTGCCTACCAACCACTGCCCCGCTGCCTTGCGGATTAAAATTTTAGGTACAAGGCTACAGGCGTAAACCCCGAACGAAAAATCTGCGGTGGAGCCCCGTATCAGGCAGACATGCTCACAGAGCTCCAACAAGACCCCAATGGTGGTATAGGCGGAAGAGGTGACCAACATGGTAATCCAACGACTAAACAGGTGGATGAAGGCAATGCATGATAGACAGGCTACTAAGCTGAAACCCAACGAAACTGGGTTATCGGCAGTCCATTGCAACTCTCCCTTTCCCCAATCGTTGCAACACTTGCACCACTGGATCAGGAAAAGGGAGAACCAAGCAGTGTGGTTGCAGCCTGCACTCCTGCCTCACCAAATAAAGCAACTCACACGCAGCCATCATCCAGCTTATCATACCTCTCATCATCATCTAAACCCCTATACCCCCAAAAGTCCTTTGACGACGGACGGGTGGCGACGGGGACAGGCAGAGATGACTGCCGGGAGTCTCGAGTCACAACTCTGCACATGGGCGGCATAGATAAGATGGTCATTTATGCACTGGGATCTAGGCGGCAGTGCAATCCGGTCCTGTCTATACGACAGTGCAGCTCTTTAGAGAAGCCACTCTGCTTACCCCACATGGAGAGGGTGCAAGAAGAGGTGCCCTAAACATAGCCTGCCTAAAGAACCAACCTGACTGAGCAACCGCACCCAGGAAGGCCATCCTTATGCGGTCGAAGACACAATCATAATCACAGAAAAAACTATACAACCACTTACGGTCGCTGCATGGAATGTCAGAACCCTTCTGGATACTGGCACAAATGAGCGTCCTGCAAGAAGAAATGCCCTTTGGCAAAAGAGCTGGCTAGGTATAACATCAACATGACAGCCATTAGTGAGTCCTCAAGGCACTGGAAAACTTTCACCAACGTAGTCTACGTGCTATCCTCCCATTTCGCTGGGAAGACAAAAAAAGAAATGCCAGTATTTTCGCTGACACCAACTGTAGGTGCATCGAGGCTACAATCATCTATGAACAACTACGCTGGACTGGCCATGTTACCCGCATGAACGACAGTAGATTGCCAAAGCAGCCCCTATACAGTCACCAAACGAATAGTAAACGTGACGATGGCGGGCAATTGAAAAGGTATGAGGATTGTCTTAAGACAAACCTAAAAAAGTGCCAAATCGACCCCTTCACCTGGGAGACGATTATTCCACACCGCAACGCTTGGAGGAGCACCACACTAGAAGGTGTCAATACTTTCGAGTTAGTCCGACTGTATACCAAGGCAAACAAGCGCCAACGCCGTCACTCCCACACTAGATGCAGCCCTCCACATGTGAGCATCTGTGAACGACTCTGCCTCGTGGGCCCAGGCGCTCATCACATATTTTGGATGCCATTATGCCGGCTGCAAATATAAATTATGTGGCAGCATGCGGCCGGAAATATGAGAGTTGTGGACCCCTGGTGGAGGCCTATGAGTGATGGTAGGCCTATGTAACAAGGTATACCTTTGTGTCAAGATAGGCCAATGTTAATTGTCAGTTTGTCAGGCCTTGAGAGCAGCAGGTGTCATCAGTGGCATAAGGAAAATAGTGTCAGATCACACAATATAATCTTACCTTTGATTGTTTCAGCCGGTAGTAGGATAGGTTTATGGGTCTTCAGTATAGGTCCACACACACGCCCCCACACAGGCCACACACGTCCCTTATACAGGCCACACACGCCCCTTATATAAGCCACAAACGCCCCAGTTCAGGCCACAGACGCCCACTGTACACCATCACACACGCCTAGGAGCCAGCAGGGGTAACACGTTGCCAGTTGTGATTTAGAACCAGTTGTGTGCGAGAGGACCTGGATAAGACTTCACCTCGCATCTTATCAGCATCTTATCACACTGGTCCTTATCTGTGATATTTCATTAGCTAATATATATATATATATATATATATATATATATATATATATATATATATATATATATATATATATATATATATATATATATATATATATTTCATTAGCCCAATAAAGCACGCTGATTTCTACATACAATCAACACCTCAACCCGCCAGGATTCGAACCCACGGCCCACGAGCCCATGACTGTGACCAGGGAACGCTACCTCTGGACCAACAGGATACTAATAGCAGTCCTAGACTTTGTTACATTTCACACAAAGCCTGTTCAACGAGCTTATAGCACCGTGAACCTCTAATGGGGACTAACCGTATCACGTAGGTGGTCAGAGTAACGTTTTACCAAATCCGGCTTCGAAACACGAGGATCCATATATCCCCTGTCACAGTCATGGGCTCGTGGGCCGTGGGTTTGAATCCTGGCGGGTTGAGGCGTTGATTGTATGTAGAAGTCCGTGTGCTTTATTGGGCTAATGAAATATATATGGATCCTCGTTTTCGAAGCCAGATTTGGTAAAACGCTACTCTGACCACCTACGTCGGTTCGGGTCGGGTCGGGTTGGGTGTATTGGATCTGGTTGATTGGAGTTTCTTTTTTTTTTTTTTTGAGATCCCCACATGACACTTGCTATCCATGCCAAGTTTGGTCCAGATCGGTAAAGTAGTTTCCGAGATTCTCGTGCAGACATACAGACAGACAGACAGACTTCTTTGTTTTTTACATATATATATATATATAGATACAGTATGGCGGATTCTCTTATTTTTTCCCCAATTAATCAAACTGATTATTTACGGGTCGAATTAATTTTTTCCCGAAATTACATAATTATGTTTTTATATGAATATGTGTCAATACGGCAAATAAACAAGTGTCTTTCCAGTCCATTTAACTTCAGACGCAAAAAAACAAGAACACAATAGAATTACCACAATGAGTTTTATACGCGTTTTATACATATTATATACACGTCATATACACGTTTTTTTTTGCCAGCTATTAACCTCCGCGAACAAGAGATGCCAATTTGAAAATTCACAATAGCGAGTCCACATTGTCTCACTGTAGTGCATTAAGGTAAACCACATTTTTGGTTTTGCCATTAGCAGCAAGTATGTACAGATTTTTGCCAGTTCCCACTCTGGAGCATCCAACATAGAACTGTCCATGAGAGAAGCAAGGAAACACCAGGTTTAGGCCAACCATCTTTAGGGACTGTCCCTGGTTTTTGTAAATGGTCATGGCAAAGCTCACTTTAACCGGGAATTGAAGTCGCTTGAACTCAAATGGTAGGTCAGTGGTGATGAGAGGTATCCTTGGTATAAACACGTCCTCTCCTTTAGCTTTTCCTGTCAGTATTGTAGCTTCCAGTACATGTGGCATTATGTTCTTCACCAACAGTCTTGTGCCATTGCAGAGGATTGGTGGTTCAAGATTTCTTAAGAGCATTATAGGAGTTCCAATCCTGAGAGTAAAGTGGTGAGGAGGCATTCCAGCGGGCTCCAAAGAATTAGGGAATTCTGCAGGGTACTGGACTGCTTGGTCCTGGTCGATTACTGTATCAACAGATTTGAATGAGGTCTCACTGCCTGGAAGCTGTCTGAATAGAGTCATGTTGATTTCAGCCACTGTTTCATTCTTTGGTGCCAGAATTGCGCGTTCACGCAGCCACTTGTGATCCTTGTAGTGGTGGATAATGTTTGGGTAGACCATGTTAGTGAGCTCAGTTGAGGACTTTACAGCATTTCCAAATCCTTGAGGAATGATTATTTGTCCTTCTGAATCAACAGGGAAAGTTCCATTCCCAATCTGTAATAGAAGGTTTGCAAACCGTCCAGCATCCTGATCTCCTTGTAGATGTACTCTCATGTTTGTGGATAGGGTGAGTGTCTGAACATTTCTCCAAAGGTATGATGCCCTGAGGCACTCATTCATTTCATCAGCTGGAGTGCTTCGAGGAATGACAGGTAGGGTCTGGCGAAAGTCTCCAGCAATGACCATTGTAATGCCACCCATGAGCTGGTCATTTTCTCGTACGTCTTGCAAGGTCCTGTCCAATGCTTCAAACGCTAACTTGTGAGACATAGTGCATTCATCCCAGACTATGAGGCTGCATTTTTCTAAGAGTTTTGCCTTTGCCGATCCTTTTTTGATGTTGCACACTGGATTCTCATTGTGAGCGAGGTTGAGAGGCAGTTTAAAAGTTGAGTGTGCTGTTCAGGCCCCAAAACTTCTTCTTCCATCAATAGTTCATTAACGGAGTATGTAAGTTCCATTACAACGGTACAGCAAAGTATATTTTTTTTAGCATTAAACTGTTATTATTTTATTGTCTAATCATCACTACATATAACACCACCCATCATCGCTACATATAACATCATCCATTATCACTACATATAACACCATCCATCACCACTACATATAACACCACCCATCATCACTACATATAACATCATCCATCATCACTACATATAACACCATCCATCATCACTACATATAGTACCATCCATCATCACTACATATAACACCACCCATCATCACTACATCTAACAACATCCATCATCACTACATATAACATCATCCATCATCACTACATATAACACCATCCATCATCACTACATATAACACCATCCATCACCACTACATATAACACCACCCATCATCACTACATATAACATCATCCATCATCACTACATATAACACCATCCATCATCACTACATATAGTACCATCCATCATCACTACATATAACACCACCCATCATCACTACATCTAACAACATCCATCATCACTACATATAACATCATCCATCATCACTACATATAACACCATCCATCATCACTACATATAACACCATCCATCATCACTACATATAACACCAACCATCATCACTACATATAACACCATCCATCATCACTACATATAACACCATCCATCATCACTACATATAACACCAACCATCATCACTACATATAACACCATCCATCATCACTACATATAACACCATCCATCATCACTACATATAGTACCATCCATCATCACTACATATAACACCACCCATCATCACTACATCTAACAACATCCATCATCACTACATATAACATCATCCATCATCACTACATATAACACCATCCATCATCACTACATATAACACCATCCATCATCACTACATATAACACCAACCATCATCACTACATATAACACCATCCATCATCACTACATATAACACCATCCATCATCACTACATATAACACCAACCATCATCACTACATATAACATCATCCATCACCACTACATATAACACCATCCATCATCACTACATATAACATCATCCATCACCACTACATATAACACCAACCATCATCACTACATATAACATCATCCATCACCACTACATATAACATCATCCATCACCACTACATATAACACCACCCATCATCACTACATATAACATCATCCATCATCACTACATATAACACCATCCATCATCACTACATATAGTACCATCCATCATCACTACATATAACACCACCCATCATCACTACATCTAACAACATCCATCATCACTACATATAACATCATCCATCATCACTACATATAACACCATCCATCATCACTACATATAACACCATCCATCACCACTACATATAACACCACCCATCATCACTACATATAACATCATCCATCATCACTACATATAACACCATCCATCATCACTACATATAGTACCATCCATCATCACTACATATAACACCACCCATCATCACTACATCTAACAACATCCATCATCACTACATATAACATCATCCATCATCACTACATATAACACCATCCATCATCACTACATATAACACCATCCATCATCACTACATATAACACCATCCATCATCACTACATATAACACCATCCATCATCACTACATATAACACCATCCATCATCACTACATATAACACCAACCATCATCACTACATATAACACCATCCATCATCACTACATATAACACCATCCATCATCACTACATATAACACCATCCATCATCACTACATATAACACCATCCATCATCACTACATATAACACCAACCATCATCACTACATATAACACCATCCATCATCACTACATATAACACCATCCATCATCACTACATATAGTACCATCCATCATCACTACATATAACACCACCCATCATCACTACATCTAACAACATCCATCATCACTACATATAACATCATCCATCATCACTACATATAACACCATCCATCATCACTACATATAACACCACCCATCATCATTACAGATCGGTAAATTAGTTTCCGAGATTCTCGTGCGACACACACACAAACAAACACACAGACATACTTGTTTGTTTTATATATATATATATATATATATATATATATATATATATATATATATATATATATATATATATATGTGCAAGTAAATCACTGTAGGTGCACGTGATCCAGGTATATGCTGATAACCACATGGAAAGAAGAAAACACGAAGTTCCTAAGCGCTTTCATGTAATTCACATCTTCAGGGGTGAGTACAGACTAAGGAGAAGTACAAAACAAGGTATATATATATATACAGAGGAGGGTGAGATCAAGTCCACAATGGTCAGGTATTATGTAATGACCCTAATAATCTTCAAAAAGCACCGCAGCAGTCGGTAGTCAGGTCAGAGTGTAAGCTGACCCAGCCTTCTCACCTGGTTACAAATCTTCTTAATTACGAAATTATCCAGTTTTTACATACCATTACTCAAATTCATGTTGACGGATTCGGTCAACATGAATTATACTTCTTCCACTCATTCACTACGAACTGGATCAGGCTGGTTTTGCTGTTGACTTCTTGGAGGAACTTTTCCCATTGTTTCACAAAATGAGCTTCAGATACGTTCTTCAGTTGTAGCACAAGCTTCTCACCCTCAGAGTTCCCTCAATGTTCTTTGTCGACATTACTCGGTAGGTGTCAAATACGACATCACTTCTCGAATTCTGTCATACCTCCCCGAGAGCCATGGTGTGAATAGCAGAGGTAACACCTCCAAATATATCGTGACCGTTTCAACCTTCTGTGCCAAACTCATCCCGTCAATCACAGTTGCAGAATCCTTTGGTTTGGTCTCTGTAAGGGGCGGCAACTTTCTTAGGTATGTCGCCAGTACAGCGTTGGTGGTCTTCCTTGGAAAATCTTCACCTGTAGCCATCAACCAGAGCCAAGGGCAAAGGGACTGTGAAAATACTGACTTCATGTTCAAGTGTCGACTCTGAGCTATCAGGAGCATCTTACCAAAAAGTTACCTGTCTTTTTTAGAATGAGTAATTTTCCACTGGAAACTGACCGATTTTTTTTGTCTATAGTGATAATGGTTTTCTGTGTGTGTGTGTGTGTGTGTGTGTGTGTGTGTGTGAAGCAGGAGGACCTCTGCTTACCAGCCATCTCCATTCTCTCCTGGATAGTATATAGGAAAACGAGGAAATCCCCCAAGCTCTTAAAGACGCCTCCATCGTCAGTATTTATAAGAACAAGGGAGACCGGTCAGACTGTGGCAACTCCCGTGGGATCTCGTGCTGTCCGTAGCTGACAAGATTATCGCCCAAGTCCTCCTAAGCAGACTTTTTTCTGAGGCGGAAGACTTCCTCCCAGAATCTTAATGTGGCTTCAGACCATCACGTGGCACCACTGACATGATCTTTGCTGCCATGTGCAACATCTGTGAACGACTCTGCCGGTTCCGTATCGGCCTCTTTAGCCACCTCAACACTCACCAACATATCCGACATCCTCAATAACTCATATCATTGTATCATAGCTGGATGATCGTCATACTAGATTCCAAGTGACAGCAAAGTAGTAGTAGTAGTGTGTGTGTCTGTGTGTGTTCAAAAACGTTACAAGGTCATTTGAGTCATAAGATAATTAAGTCGGTCACATATTTTAGATAACAAGAGATATATGATGTTGAAGTGACCCAATGACATGTGAATAAGGCAACTCCATCATTATCAACAACGTTTTTACAACCATTTTTTTCACATTTCATATATCAAACTGTGTCTGTCTGGATGCATGGATGGATGGATGGAAGGAGGATGTGGAGGGAGTGGATGTAGGTGGAGGAGGGTGAATACGAGTGGAAGATGAAATTTGAGTGGTAAGTGTATGTGGGTGGATGGTGGATGTGAATGGAAGATGGATGTGAGTGGAGGGTGGATGTGAGTGGAGGGTGGATGTGGGTGGAGGGTGGATGTGGGTTGAGGAGGGTAGATGTGAGTGGAAGATGGATGTGAGTGGAGGATGGATGTGAGTGGAGGGTGGATGTGAGTGGAGGGTAAATGTGAGTGGAGGGTGAATGTGAGTGGAGGGTGGTTGTGAGTGGAGGGTGAATGTGAGTGGAGGGTGGATGTGAGTGGAGGGTGGATGTGAGTGGAGGGTGGATGTGAGTGGAGGGTGGATAAATAATAATAATAATAATAATAATTAACGGTTTATTGAAAAAGTTCTGCAGCCCGAAGGCTGAAAATATACATTGGACATAAATGACTTATTACATACATTGGTGGTATAACAAAAGCCTTCATTAGAGAAAGGTAAAGGAACATACAGTGAACATACAGATTAATGTAGGTGTTGAACAGCAAACTCGTAGTGTAGTAACTCCCTCACAGATGGTGTTATGAGTGGCTTGACGTGGTGTAGTAACTCCCTCACAGATGGTGTTATGAAGGGCCTGACATGGTGTAGTAATTCCCTCACAGGTGGTGTTATGAGGGGCTTCAAATGGTGTACGAATTCCCTCACAGATGGTGTAATGAGGGGCATCACGTGGTGTAGCAATTCCCTCACAGATGGTGTTATGCGGGGCCTCACGTGGTGTAGTAATTCCCTCACAGATGGTGTTTTGAGGGACCTGACGTGGTGTAGTAATTCCCTCACAGATGGTGTTATGAGGGGCCTCACGTGGTGTAGTAATTCCCTCACAGATGGTGTTATGAGGGGCCTCACGTGGTGTAGTAATTCCCTCACAGATGGTGTTATGCGGGGCCTCACGTGGTGTAGTAACTCCTTCACATATGGTGTTATGAGGGGCCTCACGTGGTGTATTAGTTCCCTCACAGATGGTGTTATGAGGGGCCTCACGTGGTGTAGTAATTCCCTCATAGATGGTGTTATGCGGGGCCTCACGTGGTGTAGTAATTCCCTCACAGACGGTGTTATGTGAGTGAGGTGTGGCCCCAGGCCTTCCTATCGTAGACGGATTAACACATCGCTGGTCGTTGGGTCTCACGGGCCGTTATCACTGGGTACCTGGGACCTCACTGTGTGAAGGTTAACTTGGGTGCGACTGTTACTGTTGAGTTGTTCTCACTGACTTAAGCACTGTTCACCACTGTTCACCTCTGTTTAACACTGGTTCCATTCCTTTCCTAAATGAAATAGTAACTTCTGGCGAGAACTTGTTGATATTCCGGTGGGGAGGAGGGGAAAGAGTTGGTATGGGCCAACTTAACAGTTGACCTGGCTGCTCCGAGAGGAGCGCCAGGAACGTCTTGACCCTTCGGTGGTCAAGGATGTAGTGGGTGGATGTGAGTGGAGGGTGGATGTGAGTGGGTGGATGTGAGTGGAGGGTGGATGTGAGTGGGTGGATGTGAGTGGAGGGTGGATGTGAGTGGAGGGTAGATGTGAGTGGGTGGATGTGAGTGGAGGGTGGATGTGAGTGGGTGGATGTGAGTGGGTGGAAGTGAGTGGAGGGTGGATGTGAGTGGGTGTCTGTGAGTGGAGGATGCCTCTTACTCTAATCATTTCTCATTTTCTCTCCCCCTCCTCTTTTTTTTGCCTTACTTTCTCACCCCCCACCTCCCCCCCTGCCCCCCTCCCCCAAGAAATAATAATAATAATCGACAACATCTCATTTTCCTTCAGTTCCTAAAACTTTCTCAAAGTGATCCTCTTATGTTTGTGAATTAGGATGAGACGCGGGTATACGGAATCTCGTACACAAAGGGGAACTCAATCCTCCTTTTATACTTCAGGAATAAGAGAAAACGGAGAAGAAATGGACCATTTTCATTTACTCTGAAAGGTAATCTCTTTCTGTGTAATAAAGGAATTTTAATTTGTTATAACAATGTAAATGGGTGAAGATAGATAGATATATATTCAGAAGAATCTTAAAACAATTTTACATTGATTTACCATGTATGTATATAATACAGGTATAAAAACAGTGATTCTCAATAAAGGACGTCGACCAAATATAGCCAATAAGGATGTCAGTTGTTTGTTTCACAGTTCGGTTTTTCTTTGTTTTCTCGTGGAAGGAATTTGAATAGGATCTTTATAAACCTTTCCGGGATTAAATCAACACTAGAATGTTTTTGAATAGTTTTAGATTAAAAAAAAGAATTGAGCAGAACCAAGTGAAAGGAGAAAAAAAATGATTTTTCAGAAGGAAGATGAATTTTAAATCTATTAACCCTTTCACAAGAGAATGCAAGGGTTGTTTTTGACTCGTTGGTTATAAAGACTTTTTGATATGTCCGGGTTGAATACAGAGGTAAAAAAAATATAAGGATTTTTTCCTCATTTTTAAGACGGTCTCTCGTGGGTAGAAAGATCTGAACGATTCCCTTTACACACACACACACACACACACACACATCTCTTTGTCATGATATCAAGATTGCGAGAATTAACTGTAGGAAGTGGGGAAGCAAGGAGAAGACTGACTATTCCCTCTCCTTGGTCCTACCTTCTCTTCCTTCATACCCCTGTACTCCACTCGCTTCCTATCTTTCTCCCGCTCTCTTCCTTCTTCTCTACTTACCTCACACCCTCCCTCCCTCCCTCCATTTTCCCTTTCTTCTTTCCTCCCCCCCCCCTCCTTCCCTCCCCCCTTTCTTCCTCTCCCACCCTTACTAAGCCGATTTCCCGTTACGTTACGATAAATTTCCTTTTCACCTGAACTTGACGAGGAAGTCCACCACACTGTCCTTGTGGGTCCGGGAGACAGAGTCCGCAGAAAAGTTTGGGAGAATTCGACGCTCGTACAGTGTTGAGAGAGTTTGCCTTTAATGGGATTATTGTCTGTTGCCGATTGTGGGAGTAGGGATTATAAAATAATTCATACCGTGAGGGATTTGATGTGTCCAAGTTAAGATAGTTGAAAAGGATTAGTAACTTGTGGAGAGATTATCCTCGTGTTGGTTAGTGTAGGGGCCAAGATTAGTGACGTGTGAGGCTACTCTGTCGCATTCTGATACAACACACCACTGAACGTGTGTACAGTACACTGAACAGTAGAATCTGTATTCTGTGTCGGAACACGTAATATATACTGTATATACAGTACAGTATATATATATATATATATATATATATATATATATATATATATATATATATATATATATATATATAAGTATATGCTGATAACCACAAGGAAAGAAGAAACACGAAGTTCCCAAGCGCTTTCGTGTAATTCACATCTGTACTCACCCCTGAAGATGTGAATTACACGAAAGCGCTTGGGAACTTCGTGTTTTCTTCTTTCCTGGTGGTTATCAGCATATACCTAGATCACGCGCACCTACAGTGATTTACTTGCATATATATATAAATATATATATATATATATTTATATATATATATATATATATATATATATATATATATATATATATATATATATATATATATACACTAGCGAATGGTGTTATATGTAGTGATGATTAGACAATAAAATAATAACAGTTTAATGCTAAAAAAATATACTTTGCTGTAACGTTGTAGTGAAAAACATGGTGGAACTCACATACACCGTTAATGAACTATTGATGGAAGAAAAAGTTTTGGGGACTGAACAGTGAGACATTGTGGAGCCTCCCGGAGGGTGGCGTCCTACCGTTGCCTGGCGGATGAGCCGCCCACAGGGCGGCGATTCTGCTAGTGTATATATATATATATATATATATATATATATGCTGTAACCACCAGGAAAGAAGAAAACACGAAGTTCCCAAGCGCTTTCGTGTAATTCACATCTTCAGGGGTGAGTACAGACTAGAGAGAGTAATGCAAAACAAGATGAATATATACAGAGGAGGGTGAGACCAGGTCCACAATGGTCAGGTAATTAGGTAATGACCCTACTAATCTTTAAATGGCACACAACGGTTGGTGGTTGGGTCAGATGGGACGGTGACCCGCCCTCTCACCTGATCACAAATCTTCTTAATTACAAAGTTGTCCAGCTTGTACATGCCGTTACTCAAATTCTTGTTGATTGCTTCGGTATGTTTAATAAGAGTAGATTCTATGATGTTCCTACTATCAATTGAATTACATGGTAATATTGAGGAGGCATTATCCCAGTCAATGCAATGCTTGTTATCCCTCAAATGAACAAACAGAGCATTGGATTCCTGGCCTGTCCTAACACTGTATTTGTGTTGTTTAATTCTAGTTACAAGATCTTTACCTGTCTGGCCTAAGTAAAACATATTACATTCCTTGCAAGGAACTTTATAAATGCAACCAATTGTGTTGTTGGGGGAGTTCTTGATTAACATTTGTTTAACAGTGCATGAGTTTTTAAATGCCACATTGACGTTCCAAGATTTTAGCTGTGCCGGAATGTGTGAGAAATTTTTGTGAAATGGTAATATTAAGATATTCTTATGGTCATGGGTGGGCTTGGGATCAGTTCTATAAAAAGTTTTCTTAGTAATGTTTAAGCATTTGTCTAGTATATTAGGGGTAATCAAACAGACAGACAGATAGATAGCATCAATCCCCTCAATTAGTAGGAAATATAACCCCATAACCCCCCCCCCCCCCCCCACGCGTGAACCTGAGCAGGTGCAGGTGAAGGATGATAATTATCCTCCTGGTCGTCTCAGGTATTTTACTCCGTCCCTTTGAACCATCTAATTACCACCCTGAAATCCCGTATTGAGACATATGATGTATGTATGTGAGTATGTATGTATGTATGTATGTATGTATGTAGTTTTGTATGTATGTATGTATGTATGTATGTATGTATGTATGTATGTACATTATTTATGCAGGTGTTTAATAACACAACCACTATATTCAGCTATTCGTAACCACGCCCACCAACATGACCACCCGTTTTCGCCGTCTGATTTCTCAGTTCTTGACAAGAGCGACTGTGATACAGACCTCCTCATTATGGAGGCATTACACCAGTATAAAGAAAAGCCATCACTTTGTGATATGGCCTCTAGTGAATTGTTGTGCTTCTCACACTAAGGCTCGTCTGAATTAAGTTAATACCCCCCTGTATATTTTATTTCATACTTTTTATTTCCTGATTTTAGCCTTGTATGCACTGTAGGTCTCTCGTCATGTTTGTCGGTTTTGATCTAGATTGCTCTTTTGTAAATTTTTAAAGTTTATCGAAGGTAAATTTTCGTACAATATTGTTTTTATTGTATATCACCTGTATATTTAAACTTTTTTCAAAACTTTTTAGGCTCTGATGATGGAAAAGGATTATTTCCGAAACGTTAGCAATTAAAAGAAGACCTACTTCAAGATGTTTGTGTTTACCCTGGTTCTCCTCTTCGTTTTATATATATCCAGCTGGTATGAAACGCGAGGTACATATATATACTTCATTTTTAGTCCATTTAGCACGCGGACTTTGAACATATAATCAACGACCTCACCAGCAAGGAATCGAACCCTCGACCTACTGGGTTCGGTAAAATGCTACTGACACCACATACGAGGCACGGGCAGTTTCCCAATGAGGTTCACGGCGCCATCAGCTCGATGAACAGGCTTTGTGTGAAATATAACAGAGTCTAGAACTGCTTTCAGTGTCCTTGTGGCCTAGCCGGTAAGCGTTCCCTAGTCACACCCAGTAGGTCGAGGGTTCGATTTCTTGCTGGTGAGGTCGTTGATTATATGTTCAAAGTCCGCGTGTTAAATGGACTAAAAATGAAGTATATATATGTACCTCGCGTTTCATACCAGCTGGATTCGGTAAAATGCTACTGACACCACATACGAGGCA
>CAUDMG010000438.1:452500-465000 GCA_958450375.1 Homarus gammarus | reverse complement strand
TTGCCGGCCCTGCCACACAGTCACCACCATCTCCTGCCCACCCGGACCCCCGCTGTCTCTCACCAGCACCACCACCTCTTACTCAACTGAACCCTCACCGTCCCTCTCCGTCGCTACCACCACCACATGCCTAGTCGGGCCCTCGGCAATCCTCGCCGCCACCTCCAGCTCCTGCACAGGTACACCAAGTTGGTTCTATGGAAACAATCACTCTCCGTCTGGATCGCCACTCCAAGCAAATCAACCTTCTCTCAGCCTAACTCGACTTGTTTGTGAAAACAATTGCGACATTGCAGAAGCAACAACAACTCATTCTGGACACCCTGACCCAACAGGGGCGCACTTTGCAAGCCCTGATGACCCGCCTCCTTCCATCTCCCGAGATGGAGGATCCATCCCTCGCTCTCCTACTCCTCCCTCTCCATTTCTCTCAACAGAATTTGGTACCTCCTCTGGAGCCCTGTCTAGCCCCTCCGACTCATCTCACACCGGAGGCCGTTCCCTCCTCTTCTTACAATGGAACATCCAGGGACTTAGACCTCGCCGGACAGACCTCGCCCAGTTTGTGCTCTCCCATGAAGTAGATGTTGCTCTACTTCAGGAAACCATCACAGACGATGTTACTCCACTCCGCCTCTCTGGCTATACTGTTTATACCCTGCCTCGGTACCGTGGGCAGGCTCGTGGCCTCCTCACCCTTGTGCGTAACACCATTCCATCTGTTCGTCTCCCTTCACCTGACTCACATGGACCCCCGTCTGAATTACTTTCTGTCTCCCTTACTCTTGGTGACCGGACCCTTCGTGTAGTCAATGTTCATTTCAAGAGTGATTCTCTGGACCCCCAGGTTCTTCACGACCTCCATGATGGGGTTCCCACTATTGTTCTTGGCGACTTTAATGCCCGCCATCCCACTCTTACTCCGGATCATCCCACTCCATGTACCCTTTACGGATCACATCTCTCACAGTTTCTTAATGGAGATGATGATGTTCGGTTTCTTTGTCCTGACGATCCTACTCGCCTCCCCCATAGTTTCCTTGATGTTGGCTTACTATTGAACGGTCATACTTCCTTTCATCCTACCGTCTGCACCGAGCCTGCTCTGTATAGTGACCATCTTGCCGTTACTACCCATCTCAGGCTCTCCTTCTCTGCCCCGACATCAACTCCTTATCGATCCCCTCGCCTTCGTCTCACACAAGATGCTGTTCCTTCCTTTACCCAATACCTTTCTACCTGGGCGGATTCCTATGTTGTCCCCCAGTCCCTTGACTCTTACAGCGCTGATTTTGTTGATGTCGTGTATGACTATGTCAATCGCGCTACCCCTCCACGCCCTCCCCGTCACCCCAGAAGTGCCACCAACTACAGGTATCGTATCCCTGCCATGAGACATCTCCGGCAGGTAACCCGTGATCTCCACTCTGCCATACGGAGGTCTCGGTCTCCAGAGGACTGGGAAGACTTCAAAAATTGGTGCTCCTTTGCAACTCAGGAGCGCCGTCGGATACGTGAGGCGGACTGGCTATCCTTCACGGGGTCTCTATCGTTCCAGTCGTCACCCTCTTATGTATGGAATCGGATTAATGCTATACGGGGTACTCGACGGAGGCCTCCTCCCCACCCTGACCCCGCCTCCCTTGCCTGCTCTTTAATGGAGGACTGGGCACGAGCTTCCTCCCCTGAGGCACTTCCAGATCCAATGCAGGAGGCAGTGCAGGCCCGCATCGATGCGTCTGAGCCTGTTGTTCGTGCTGCTCTTACCTCCCCTGCCCCCACTGATCATCCCATCACACAGTTCGAGCTTGACAGTGCTCGTCGCTCTAGAAAAGACACCTCTCCTGGGGATGATCAGATAACCTACTCCGTCCTCAACGCCTGTACTAATATTCCTAACGGCCCCTTGCTTGCCCTCTACAATATGTCTTATGAACATGGGGTTCTCCCGTCCAACTGGAAAAATGACACAATTATCCCCATCCCTAAGATGGGAGATCCTGGGAAATATCGACCCATTAGTCTTACCTCCTGTGTTTGCAAGATGATGGAGAGGATACTCCATCGTCGCCTTCTTCACACCATAGGCGGCTTCCACAACTCCCTCAATGGTTTCATTCAACATCGCAGCACAGCACACTCCATTGCTTCCTTTTATTGCAATCAGACTGCCAGCGTCTCCGTCTTCCTTGATATCAAGGGAGCCTTTGATACGGCTCAGCCTGCCCTCATTTTAGCTGAACTTGCGCGGTTAGGGGTTAAAGGGAGACTTCTACAATGGATCGCCTCTTACCTCACTGGACGTCAGGCCCGGGTTCGCGTTGAAGGCTCTATGTCTCCTGTTCAAGAAATGAACCTCGGCACCCCTTAAGGCGGAGTCCTGAGTCCCACCTTGCTTAACACTCTCATGCACTCCATTGCATCACTCCCGTGGCCGACAGAAGTTGTCCACTCAGGATATGCCGACGATGTCCTCCTCCAAGCTCCTGACTACCTCAGCATGCAGGAAGCCCTTGATCTGGTCTCCAGAGAGTGTGATTCACTTGGTTTCTTTCTTTCAACTGCAAAAACAAAGGCCATGTGGCACGGTCGTGTTGTACCTCCACCCCTTCTCTTATCAGGAACGCCCTTGGGCTGGGTTAATGAGACAAAATACCTGGGTGTGTATGTAACTCGCACACGTTGCCAGATCCCTGAAGTCCGCTATCTTCGAGACATATGCTTTCGGCGTCTCGCTCCCCTCTCTACCATGTGCAGGGGTTCCCTTGGTGCCACCATCCCTGTACTTCTCACCATGTACAAGTCCTTTGTCCGTTCCTGTGTCGACTACGCCGCCCCTGCCCTCGTCAACATTAGTCGGACTGCTGTCAACCGTCTCGAAGTTATCCAGAGGAAAGTTGCTCGTATCATCCTTGGGGCTCCTCAGTGGACACGCTCTACTTCTCTATATAACGAACTTGGTCTTTCCCCCTTACAGGATCGTGTCCAGGAGTTTTACCTAAAAACTGCCGTTTCCATTCTACGGGATCCTCGGGGCAACTATGTCCAAACCAACTTGACTACTGCTGTCCGAGACCGACCTCCATCTAGAAGACAGTGGCGAGGGCCACTCATCCGAGCCCTTCAGGAACACGACCTCCTGCCTGATATTGTTGTCACCCCTGCTGTTGGTTCGTCTCCTTCTCCCTGGCTGGATTTTCAACCTGAAGTGATTGCCCTCGGTGGACCGCTCCCGAAATCCCAGGTGAACCCTGTTATTCTCTGCAAATACCACCTCTCCAGGATCACTCACTGGTCCCCAGGTGGGGTCGTCCTCTACACTGATGGTTCTGTTGACCCCGCTACAGGTAGGGCCGGGCTGGTGTCTACATCTCCCGACCTCATGCCCCTGAGCCTATCAAACTGTCTCTCAGAGTTTCTGACAGGGCATCCTCCACTCAGGCTGAACTAATAGCCCTCCTTGCTGCCCTTCTCGCTGAGGAAGAAGCAGATGGTTTCTGCCCCTTGCTTGTCTGCTGCGATTCCAGGTCTGCTCTCGACGGGATCGCATTTGGATCAGGGGAAAATAAGGACCTCATCCTCCGAATACGAGGGTTAACATCCACACTTCAGGATGCAGGCCGTCCTGTGACATTCCTATGGATACCTAGTCATGTCGGTATCTTGGGGAATGAGGCAGCAGATGACCTTGCCAAGACTGGCTGCAACAAGGCCACACCTGACTACGTTGTTCCTCGAACACTCTTACAGATTAGGACCCAAATCCGCCGCAAACAGAGAGAAGCCCGGGAAGCAGCCATCCCCCTGGACTCCCCGCCCACCTGGTACGATGTCCTCCGTAAACTTCCTGACCTCTCGTACGTCTACGGGAAAGGGTCGCGGAAGGGGGACGTGATTGCTGCCCGTATCATCATTGGGTATGACTTTGCTTGGGAGATTGGTATCCCCGCATCCCCTGAGCAACGCTCTTGTGCGTTATGCAGAAGACCCGACAGCCGCACCCTTATTCACTACCTCCTAAGATGCCCCCACACACAACGCTTCCGTGACGCCTGCTGGACCACCACTCCACGACTCCCTGACGGAGACACGATGATCCTCCCAATACTGGCCAGATATTTTGTTAATAATATTGATTATGTGTTAAAGGAATATTCTTCCTTCCTTAGGCTGTAGTAAGCCCCATTATAATAATTATACTGTACATACTTTTCACACTTGCCCGATGATTCTGGTGTCATTGTACAGGGGTACCTAGTGACAGCACTAGGATCCCGCTTCCTCTATCAAGGAATAAACAATTGAAATTGAAATTGAAATTGAGAGAGAGAGAGGTGGTTAGTGTGTGTGTGTAAGAGTAAGTGTAAGAGAGAGAGAGAGAGGTGGTTAGTGTGTGTGTGTAAGAGTAAGTGTAAGAGAGAGAGAGAGAGGTGGTTAGTGCGTGTGTGTAGGAGTAAGTGTAAGAGAGAGAGAGAGAGGTGGTTAGTGTGTGTGTGTAAGAGTAAGAGTAAGAGAGAGAGAGAGAGGTGGTTAGTGTGTGTGTGTAAGAGTAAGTGTAAGAGAGAGAGAGAGATGGTTAGTGTGTGTGTGTGTAAGAGTAAGAGTAAGAGAGAGAGAGAGGTGGTTAGTGTGTGTGTGTGTAAGAGTAAGTGTAAGATAGAGAGAGCGGTGGTTAGTGTGTGTGTGTAAGAGTAAGTGTAAGAGAGAGAGAGAGATGGTTAGTGTGTGTGTGTGTAAGAGTAAGAGTAAGAGAGAGAGAGAGAGGTGGTTAGTGTGTGTGTGTGTAAGAGTAAGTGTAAGAGAGAGAGAGAGAGGTGGTTAGTGTGTGTGTGTAAGAGTAAGTGTAAGAGAGAGAGAGAGGTGGTTAGTGTGTGTGTGTGTAAGAGTAAGAGTAAGAGAAAGAGAGAAAGGTGGTTAGTGTGTGTGTGTAAGAGTAAGAGAGAGAGAGAGGTGGTTAGTGTGTGTGTGTAAGAGTAAGTGTAAGAGAGAGAGAGAGAGGTGGTTAGTGTGTGTGTGAAAGAGTAAGTGTAAGAGAGAGAGAGAGAGGTGGTTAGTGTGTGTGTGTGTGTAAGAGTAAGTGTAAGAGAGAGAGAGAGAGAGGTGGTTAGTGTGTGTGTGTAAGAGTAAGTGTAAGAGAGAGAGAGAGAGGGTAGTATACTGCGTTGATATACTACAGGGTCGTCATGGTCAGGAGTATACTGTGTTATTATACTACAGGGTCGTCATGGTCAGGAGTATACTGTGTTATTATACTACAGGGTCGTCATGGTCAGGAGTATAATGTGTTATTATGCTGCAGGGTCGTCATGGTCAGGAGTATACTGCGTTGATATACTACAGGGTCGTCATGGTCAGGAGTATACTGTGTTATTATACTACAGGGTCGTCATGGTCAGGAGTATAATGTGTTATTATGCTACAGGGTCGTCATGGTCAGGAGTATACTGGGTTATTATACTACATGGTCGTCATGGTCAGGAGTATACTGCGATTGTTATACTGCAGGGTCGTACATGGTCAGGAGTATACTGTGTTATTATACTACAGGGTCGTCATGGTCAGGAGTATACTGTGTTATTATACTACAGGGTCGTCATGGTCAGGAGTATACTGTGTTATTATACTACAGGGTCGCCATGGTCAGGAGTATAATGTGTTATTATGCTGCAGGGTCGTCATGGTCAGGAGTATACTGCGTTGATATACTACAGGGTCGTCATGGCCAGGAGTATACTGTGTTATTATACTACAGGGTCGTCATGGTCAGGAGTATAATGTGTTATTATGCTGCAGGGTCGTCATGGTCAGGAGTATACTGTGTTATTATACTACATGGTCGTCATGGTCAGGAGTATACTGCGATTGTTATACTGCAGGGTCGTACATGGTCAGGAGTATACTGTATTATTATACTGCAGGGTCGTCATGGTCAGGAGTATAATGTGTTATTATGCTACAGGGTCGTCATGATCAGGAGTATACTGTGTTATTATACTACAGGGTCGTCATGGTCAGGAGTATAATGTGTTATTATGCTACAGGGTCGTCATGATCAGGAGTATACTGCGTTGATATACTGCAGGGTCGTACATTTATAGAAGTTGACAATGTTGTAAATGTTTCAGATAAACGCTTTAAATTGAGAAATAAATATCGTCCATTAAAACTGAGATCTGTTATTATTGATGGTCCACATTATAAAGCATTTGCGTTATATATTGTTATACATATTTCAGTAATTATGCTTTGTTAACGGGCTATCACACTGGGCAAAATTTACGCATTCCTTGGGAGAAAACTGGAAGACCGGCGCTCTCTGTCAGATTATTAGCCTGAAACCCGAGATCTGAGGAAAGTGGAAAGTGCGGGAGTTCTCGGGCAAGTTTTGGCTGCATTTTGGGTCCATATGAAGTTTTATATTTATAATTGAAGAGGATTGATTTCTTAAAGCATATTATGAGGAAACAATTTTAAGTGATTTGCATACAAATTTATCATTAGAATAAGTTTGCGCATATAAAAGAAAATAACAGATAACAGTTCATTTAACTTTTGTTTGAATTAGGGTTGCTATATCTGAACATTCAAAAAAGAGGACGCTCCCGAAGACACCCTCCCCCCCCGCCCGGCACACACAGGCTAATTATACAACATACATGGTGTAGAAATCTCTAAAAAAAATTACCTTTGCTTAAGGCTGAACATCTTCATTCCCTTAGCTGCTGTCTTCTCCCCCCACTGTGTGTGTGACTTGGTGTGCCCATGCATACTTTTCTGTAGATCGGATCTTTTTCAGTATTGGCTGACTGCTCTTTAGAAAGGCATAGAAGTCACTGCAAGATGTTTCTCAGAAGTTGTACTGTACAGTCAGAATGCCTTTCATTGTTTCAACACCCAATTTGTTCCTTTCCTTTGTCCATTGACTTTGCATCAGTGAAAAAACTTTCTACATTTGCATTGCGAGATGATATAGCAAAGAAGAATTGTGCAATTCTTAGCAATTCTGAGTGACATTCAATGTTTGATTTTTCAAAGTATCTGGTCCACTTTTTGTGTTGGCAGATTACTAAATTCTTCATCACTTGTAATTTTCCACAAACTGCTTCAGGTTACTAACTTGGTCAAAACACTTCACATCATCAACTTCTACCCCCCTTATCAATCAAATATTTGACAGCTAAGTTGACAACACCGTACAGGCGCACAAGTGACTAATCAGCTGACGAAAACTGAACGAGATCTCTACGGTTTCCACCTCCCCTCTCTCTCCCGTCATTACAGTTTCATGTTTTTTTATTTTTTCCGTGGAGAAAATGATGGAAGCTGAAATTCCGGACTTTTGAAGAATTTTAAAAATTCCTTTCGGATGAAGATTTCGAGACCTAAATGGAGGACATGTCCGGGAAAATACGGACGTATGGCAACCCTAGTTTGAATGTACTCAGCTCGGCCAACGTGGATTCTGAAGACTCACGAATTATTTGAACAAGGAACTCTGAAACTTCCCTTGTTAATATAGTGAGGGAATGTAGACTGCTGTCGGATTTCATACGTCAATTATTTATTCATTTATTATATCTCAAGAAAAACTTAAAACGACAACACATTTGGACGACCTGCCATCTTTGGTATTGTTTTGTTCCGAGTGACGGCGATACGCGAACGGTACTACAACTGACCATGTGATTAGAAAAGTCGACTTTACTGGCCGAAAACGGTAAAATGAGTACAGAGGACGACAGAAATTTCCCCACTGTTATATTCCCTTTAGGTACGAGAAGTAGTAGCCTTGTGTTCTGAACCTTTACTTACTTGCAGACTAACTATCTTCCAACACTCTCCTGTGATTGGCTACATGGATATGTTCTCACATATAACTAGCCAATCAGTTGTTAATAAAGCTTCCTCCATTCAGCTGTAAATTCGTCTCCTGAGAGCTTAGGTCTGAGTAAGTGAAATTCAGGTTAGTTTGTAGCAATTTCGAAAAGTGGTGGCGAGGTGTGGCCAGATTATTGCTGTGTTGGCCACGTAGAATATGTGTAGTAGTAGTAGTAATGTTCATTTTTCCTTTTAAATACATAAGTATTCACATACTTATTCATTCATTTAATTACCTAATTCTGTATAATCATGTCACCTTTTCATGTTGACTGGGACACTCAGAGAGCTTCACTTACTGGCCACACAGAGAGCTTGACTTACTGGCCACTCAGAGAGCTTGACTTATTGGCCACTCAGAGAGCTTGACTTACTGGCCAATCAGAGCTTGACTTATTAGCCAATCAGAGAGCTTGACTTACTGGCCACTCAGAACTTGACTTACTGGCCACTCAGAGAACTTGACTTACTGGCCACTCAGAGAGCTTGACTTACTGGCCACTCAGAGAGCTTGACATACTGGCCACTCAGAGAGCTTGACTTACTGGCCACTCAGAGATCTTGACTTACTGGCCACTCAGAGAGCTTGATGATATAGCCTAAACCAGTGTAGCAGTTAAAAGTGAAGTGTAGGTAAAAATGAAGTGTTTGCCCAACATATCGTACGGCACTGCAGGCAGAACGCTCTGAGATTCCGTTGTGAGCAGAGCTGGTGAGTGACAACTGACAGTAGTAGCATTATACTGTCGACTTCCATGCGTTTGGGTGTATAATAATTAAATTAATTAATTGCGTTGTTGAAAGTGAAAATGCAGTGAAGCCAACAATATCATAAAATATAGATAAAAAAGGGAAATAAATACTAGTCCAGTGCATAAGTGGTATAATAGGCTAGTAAACTCTGATAATGCAATTAATTAATTTAATTTTTAGAATTTTAAATATGTCTTCTCGTGGATGTTTGAACAATACAAACGTATTGTGCAACATATGTGGGTGCTTTGTTGTGCATAAGCAACGACAAGAAATAATCGTATTCATGAAAAATGCATATCTTACCTACTTTGGAGTGAAAATAGGTGATTTAGATAAACCATGGGCGCCACATAAAGTATGTCGCACTTGTGTTGAAGGTTCAAGACTGGGAATATGGTAAGAAAAAAGTTATGCCATTTGGAGTCCCTATGGTATGGCGGGAGCCTAAAAATCATGGTGATGACTGTTATTTTTGCTCTGTGAAGATAGAGGGATATAATGCATAAAAAATAAACGAGGAATCATTTATCCCAAGATTCCATCTGACATGAGACCAGTGCCACATGGTCCTGAGGTTCCAGTCCCCATTCCGCCAGATGTGTTGCAGTCCGTGTCATCAGAATCTGACCGTGATACATCGTCAGTTAACGGAAGTGATGTTTATCAACCTGAAGATATTAGTGATGTATAGGAGGTGTTTACCCAGAGTGAACTTATCTATCTGGTTAGGGATTATAATTTACCAAGAGTCTGCTGAACTTTTAGAAACTAAGTTAAAATCAAAGAAGTTATTGAGCAAAGGGACATATTTTTCATGGCATAGGCAACGTGAACTAGAACTAGTTCAATTTTTTTCAGAGGAAGGTTCCTTGGTTTATTGTAATAATGTGTCTTCTTTAATTAACTATTTTGGCATTACCTATACAGCTACTGAATGGAGGTTGTTAATTGGTTTTTCAAAAACAAGTCTCAAAGGAGTTTTACTTCATAATGGAAATGTATTTTCATCAATTCCTGTGACTCACTCTGTTCATCTTAAGGAAACTTATGAAAATTTGCAGATACTTCTAGAGAAAGTTCATTGTAAAGATCATGGTTGGTTGGTTTGTGGAGACTTCAAAGTCATTGCTTTGTTGCTTGGTCAATGTTATATATATGTATGTTTATATGCTGCCTTTATTGAATATATATATTATATATTATGTTACTTCTTACCAAAGTCAGAAAGTGTTTAGGCTTGTGTAAACACGAAATGTGTTAGGCACGTTGTAACCAAGAACAGAGAATAAACGCCCAGCCAGACAGACTATGTGACTCGTCATTCTCCCATTAAATAACGCAAGATACTACAGTCAACAGAGTGGATACACGAAAATGCCATGTTTTTTGTGCGAGTGGGACAGCAGAGCAAGACGTGAACATTGGGACAAAAAACACTGGCCACCTAGACAGGCTCTTGTGCCAGGTTCAAAAAATATTCTACATGAACCATTGATTGACCCCAAGAAAGTGCTGTTCCCTCCTCTGCATATTAAATTGGGGTTAATGAAACAATTTGTAAAAGCCCTAGATAAGGAAAGTGATTGTTTCAGGTACATCTGCAGGGAATTTCCATCGGTCACATATGAAAAAAAATTAAAGCTGGCATTTTCGTGGGCCCTCAAATCCGAACCAGTGTGAGAAAGAAGCATGGAATAGTTTCAATAATGTTGTGTATGTTTTTTTAGGCAATCGAAAAGATCTAAACTATCAAAACATTGTTGAAGGTATGTTGAATAACTTTAAAAACATGGGTTGCAATATGAGTGTAAAAGTGCATTTATTACTTTCCCACCTTGAGTATTTTCCTGAAAATTTAGGTAGTTTAGGCGAACAGCAAGGTGAAAGATTTCACCAGGACATTAAGGAAATGAAAGAGGTATCAAGGAAGGTGGAATGTGAACATAATGGCACACTACTGCTAGATGCTGAAGACAAATAGCCTTAATCACAATAATCTTTAGGTTTAGATAACTTTGAAGCCTACTAAATTGTCTTATTTGTATTATCTTATCATAATTGTTTAAGTTATATTATTTTGTCTTATTGGTAATAAAATGTGACGTACTAGAGCAAAACAAATTTATTTTGAAATCCTTGATAAAAAAAACGAATCAGAATCACGTCTCAGTTTTAAAACATTCAACTTTTCTTTAAATGCAGACCGGTGGAAAATCAATCATACACTTGGCCCATACATCATAAATAAGCACACCCACACCTTCCTTCCAGCCTGGTATATATGATGTTCAACATGCTCAGAATAGGGAGATATAAATGTTTCACTTGAGTCCCTAGGGGTTGTTTACCAATGATAACCTCTCAGACGAAGACTTAAAACTATGTAAAATCAATTAAATTCAATTTTGTCGCTATTATCCATTTCCGCATGTTATATATGGGGTTTAAAATGCGCAGAATAGGGAGATCTACAGTATATGTTTATAGAATTAGGGCGCGCTATGTCCTAAAGTAAAATATATGTATACCTAAGGGTAACACTCACAATATCCTGACATAAAAACATAAGAACATAAGAAAATAAGGAGTCTGCAATAGGCCGGTTGGCCTGTGCATGGCAGCTCCTGTCCAGAGTTACTACCACTCTCTATCATCCATGAATCTATCTAGCCTCCTTTTAAAACTTTCCAGCGTTCCAGCACTAGTAACAAAGTTGCTAAGCTTGTTCCACTCGTCCACCACCCTATTTGTGAACCAGTTCCTTCCTATCTCCCTCCTAAATCTAAACTTATCTTAAATCCGTTGATAAGAGTCCTATCCTGCTCTGATATTATAAGAACTTTATTTATATCGTCTTTATTGATTCCTTTCACCCACTTAAATACTTCTATCATATCTCCCCGCACTCTTCGTCGTTCTAGGGAATGCAAATTTAGTTTCTTTAACCTATCTTGATATGGAAGGTTTCTAAGCCCCGGAATCATTTTCGTCATTCTTCGCTGCACCGACTCCAGTGAATTGATATCCATTCTATAAGGGCACCAGAACTGAACCGCATAATCGAGGTGCGGCCTGACTAGCGCAAGACATAGTTTCAATAAGACCTCTGCACTCTTATTACTTACACTTCTAGATATAAAACCTAATACTCTGTTTGCCTTATTTCGAACATTAACGCACTGTTTTCTAGGCCGTAGGTCCGGGCTTACAAGTACCCCTAAGTCTCTTTCACAAGTCGACTTCTCTAGGTTGATGTTGTTAAGGCTGTATACATTGATAGTATTTGTTCTTCCAATACTAAGTACGCTGCACTTGCTGGTGTTGAATTTCATTTGCCATTTTTTTTACCACTCCTGCAGTTTATTTAAATCCTCCTGTAGTGCATTTGCATCCTGCCCTGAAATAATCTGCCGCCCTATTTTGGTGTCATCTGTAAACTTGTTTATGTCACTGTTGATCCCAGTATCTAAATCGTTTATGTAGATTATGAACAAGAGTGGGCCCTTAAGGTAATTATCACTGAACTGTATTAGTATAATATCATCCACACAACACCCTTTCCTTAGGGTAACACTCACTTAACTGTATTAAAATAATATGATTTAAGCGATGCCAAACGTATAAGCACGTACGTGTCAGGAATGCATGTCCATCATCTAAGCAGAACTGAGTTCAACTGAGGCTGACTGAGGAGAAACGCCAACAGACCGACCACTCTCCTCTGCTGTCCAAATGAGTCATACGTCTGGCACTTCATTTTTACCTCACGCTTCACTTTTAACTGCTACACCAGATTTCATTGATCCCCCTTTCAATAGAGAAGCAATCCCGGAACCACTGATGTTGGTAAGTAGTGATGTAACCAT